>JASAMY010001542.1:0-21164 GCA_030248085.1 Paralinhomoeus sp. GSCO2_6 | reverse complement strand
ATTTTCCCTATTCTTCGTTCAGTTACGTATTGTAGTGGGGGCGTACTTGCCTCGCCTTGGTGGGTGCGGTCGGTTCGACCGCTCGTAAGCTGAAATGATAGCCTTTTCGACACTGGACGCAACAGCGTCAAGTTCGAAATTGGTGGTTGTCAGCCGTTCTGGTGGCAGGAGTGTCTCCAGAGATCGGCGGTAGGCGTCCCAGTTCGTCGCCCTGGGGTTCCGTCGTGGTGAGACCTGCGGCTGCTTCATAGCGAACTGGAAGGTGATCGCCGCATGGTCGGTGAAGAACTCCTGGTCGGAGACCTTCCAGTCCTGAATCATGGGCTGAAAGGCGCGCGACACAAGAGTGAGATACCCACGTACATGTGCGTGCGAGTGTATGCGTGCGTGCCGTCTCGTAGTTGTCACCACGACAACATTTCCGGGTGAAGTCGTCAAGGGTGTTCGTTTGTAGAAGCGTGTCGAGCACAGCCTCTGGGAGCAACAGTCATTCTTTGGTGACTGTGGCAACGGTTCGTTAGCGTCGGTCGCGATTGGATGACGTCAGTAGTAGTTCGGCGAAGAACAGTTTCTCTTGGCAACCGACCATTATTCGAGAATCGAGCATACAAAAGTGTGTCAGTTCTAGCGCAAGCACGTATTCGAGTCTGAACACAAATTGTGGTTAGAGAGCTCAATAGCAGTCGTTTAGCACAGGTATGTTGAAGCGATATGTGCACAACAGAACGGAAGTTCTACAAAAAGCCTTCCCCGACAGTAAACTTTGCAGTAGAACGGTCGTCCTCATTAAACCATTCCAATAGGAAAAATGAAACCGACACTGCGTACACGTAAGCAAAGTCGCTGATGTTGGGCTTAGACTGAAGAAGCTGTATACGGTATGCATCGACGTTTTTGCCTCCCCAGATGTTGATCAGCGAGTTTCTGTACCTACATACCCTAGGCTGTTGACGCTGTCAGCGCCGCTGAAAATGCAAGGCACTTTCCAGCTGCAGTAGCGTGTGTGTCAGCAGGCATGGAGGAGACGACCAGCCCAGGACCCCCAGTCCCGTGGGCGGGGGCGAACAGCTCCTTCGAGCGGTACGTCGTCCCCTACTACCTGATGACCGTCCCGACGGCCGCGGTGGCGCTCGTGGGCAACGTGCTCCTTCTGCTCGCCGTCTACAAGACGCCCTCCATGAGGTCCACCACCTGGATGCTCATCGGCCACTTGGCCAGACGCCGACCGCGTCCACTGATGCTGTGTCCGCTAGGAATGAGCCTGGCCCAACCTGCCAGATTGTCCGGCCCAGCCCGGCCCATGCTCATCCCTAGTGTCAGCAGCACGCACGTGTCGTGTTGCATGCTCAAAGTTTATTTATAGTGTCGAAAAATAGCACCTAGGTCCTATTTTTATTTTCGTTTCCCATTCCTACTCCTTATCCTTACTCTCTTCTTTTGTTTTGTTTATAGTAGACGCCCCTGGGGTCATCATCCATGTTGAATATTTTGCCGTGAATTCTGCCAATAGTAGCTCGGTGCAAGGCCCTATTGCGTCAAGCTTCGGCGACCCGTGTGCACTATTGGAGATGAGGGCACTATTGGAGGCTGGGGGGGGGACATTATTGGAGATTTATGGTACAAATTCGACTTGTTTTTTCCTGGCATGGCTGCTACTCACATGAAGTAGATAGACAGCCACTAGGGATAAACTGTTTTTGCGCTCACCTCACCTCACGCTCACCTTCAACTCAACTCAAGTTTGCTCACCAAAAACTCGTCTGAATTCTTGCCTAATAGTTTTTGAAGCGCGATCACACTTTGTGGTGCGCGTCTACAGTTTTTGGTGCCCGCTTATTAGATTTCTAGTGCCCAAACCAGGGATTATTTGGTGGGCATCTCAACCCCTACAGTGTCCAAATACATACGACGAACACAAACGGTCGGCGCCCGGCGGTCTTCGACGCGCTCACTGGAGCGGCGACGCTGCAGAGCGACGGCGTCGCCCTGACGCTGGGCGCGTTTGAGGTGTCGCTACTCGTGAGCCGGCTCCAGTGCCTGCTGTTCTACGGACCGGTTTACTTCGCCAACGCCGGCGTCTTTGGCTTCACTCTAGTGCTCGCGGCCGACAGGTTGGTGCCGGCAGACTGCGCGCCTGTTTGGGACGGAGGCGCACACTACGCACACGCCGTCCTGGGTTCGATTCTTGATCGAGAACTGCCGTTTCGATGGATCGCTTGCGAAAGTCTGGCCAATTATTTATGCGGCTCTAGACGGGCAGGCGTCATGGAGATGAGCATTTGGGCCATTGTCGGCCTCGCCCCAAATCCAACAAATACACAAACTACGCACAGGGCGCTGGCCGTCGCGGCGCCGGTGCGCTACGCGACGCTGCAGGCGGACGACAGGTGGACGCGCGTCTACGTTCGCTGCTTGGTCCTCTCCGCCTGGGCCTACGCTCTGGGCCTGCTCGGCGCGTTCCTGCTCTACAACGACGACTACAGCGCGGTCGCGCCCCTGTGCAGCGTGCCCAGCGTCGTGCACCCGGCGGTGAAGCTGCTGAACAACTCCAGCAACTCGGTGATCAACGTCGCCATCGTCCTGCTCTACCTGCTGCAGCTGCTCGTCATGCGGGCGAGACTGCGGACCGCGAAGAGGAGCGGCCAGAACCAAGGCCAGACCGCGACGCAGCTGCAGGTGGGTTCGGGTCGACGACCGCTGCAGAATTGCGGCTGCCACGCGTTGCGCGCTTGTGCTACAGTTCACAGTAGCGTACGGACTTGTAAATTTCGAATGGTTGGTCGATTTCGTCACAAATCCCAACATTTTTTTTTTCTGAAAACGCAGAACATTCTCGTTTGACTTGTAGGAGCGCGTGAGTCGGTCGATGTCGGTCGGTGTGAGCAACACGTCACATATTCGGCATTTTTTTGTGTGAGCTATCTCACTCACCCAAAATGCAACAGCAATCCTTTCACATCTCATCTATCTCTGGTCATTATCATCGACCTGGCACAGCCAAAGTTCCTACATAAATAATTGGCACCTTGCTAACATTTGTGAGATGTGGATTGCCACTACAGTTCAGTTAGTGATGTGTAGGTATACATATGGTACTGGCTCCATTCGTCATTTCCTTTTTGGCATTTACCCAATAACGCACTGCTCCTATACAACGTGTTTGCGTGCGTACGTGCGTGCGTGCGTGCGTGCGTGCGTGTGTTCGTGCGCGCTTGCGTGCGTGCGTGCGTGCGTGCGTACGTCTTCATAGTGGTCCATGTGCAAGACCCTGCGGTCCTTCCTGCCTGTCTTGCAACCACGTGGCATTTAGTCATGCGGCATAGGTATGTGAATGCAGGGTGTTCCAGTCCAGTTATAGGTCCTATGATTGCCACTGCTCCTTTCTATGCACACAAACACAAAAAAATGCCGAATATGTGACGTGTTGCTGCGTTTGGTTCGGTTTTTATACACAGTTTGTTCAAACTGAAGTTGATCAGCTGCAAAGCATAAGTGGCTATACATAAATGAGGCATGCCTTAATTGATACCCCTCTTTTTCAAACTGGGCTCCAACAAAAGAGCGTCACATATTCACCTTTTTTGCAGCCGCCTGCAAATTTTTCCTTAATATATATTTCTGCTGCATGTTCAAGTGTGAAAATGTGCGCGCGACACAGGAGATGCGTGTGCGTGCGTGCATCTGTGTGTGCATGGTGGGTGTGGGTACGTGTGCGTGGGTGGGTGGGTGCGTGCGTGCAGGTTCGCTGCACAGGTGCGTGCGTGCAGGTGCGCGCGTGTGTGCGCGCGTGCAGGTGCGCGCGTCTGCGCGCATACAGGTGCGTGCATGCCTAAGCCTAAGCCTAAGCCAAAGCCTAGCCTATGCCTAAGCGAGCCGGCCGACTATGTGCGCACCGCCGTGTCCAGAACTTACCCACCCTGGTGACGGGGTGGCGTAACCTGCGTAATGACGCGTAATCTGCGTAATCTCGGCGCGCAGTTACATTAAACGGAGGCAGGTGTGCATATGCGTATTATATGAATGGATAGGCGTGTTTATGTACTAGGCTGGCGCAGCGGAAACGCTCAAGGCCGCTTCAGTTCCGCAGTCCGGGCTTTGCGGACATTGTCTCTCGCCTGCGGAGGAGTCATTGTGCCCGTTCGCACGTTGCTCGTAGCGGCGCGATGCAGTTGCTGCACTGGCTGGCCTTCAAGGCGGTGCCTGGAGGACGCGGCTGACAGTTCGCGGAGGTGACCCTCGTGCGGGTTTGGGGTGAGCACAGGAGCCGACTCAGCGTTCTCGACAGCGCCGACGCGAATGACGCAAAGTTTCTTGTAGGCAAAGTGAAGTTCCATGCGGTCTCGTGTTTCCAACACGGCCATGGTGCATCCTGCAATCAGCCGACTGCTATCATCGACGAACTACGATCAAATCGATTTGACGCGGCTTTGATTTATTTTATTATTTATCTATTCATTTTATTTAATTATTGCATTTGTGTTAATGTATTTGCATATTATTCGCATTGTTCTAATGGGATGTCTGTCTGTTGTGCACCCCGCAGCGTCTCTTGCCTTTGCTTTTGCTTAGCAAAAGCGTCCTTCGTCCGCAGATAACAATCGATTCGTCCGTTCTTTCATGTGCGAGCGCGGCCGAAAGATTCCACAGCGCCTGTCGACCATTGTTGTCCTGTCGGACTTGTCGAAAGGGAATGGGACAGCGCGAGCAATGTGTCCGTGTGGACATTGCCCTTTTCCGCATGTCCGTAGAATTCGTTCGATTATGGCAAATATTTTGTCCATTCTCCGTTCATTGCGTTCGTGCGCCACGCTTTAAACAGCAGTGCCTCCGTTTAATGTAACTGCGTGCCGAGATTACGCAGATTACGCGTCATTACGCAGGTTACGCCACCCCGTCACCAGGGTGGGTAAGTTCTGGAAGGTGGATAGGCTTTCCCCTAAAGGATAGAGCGTTCCCCTAATGCGCGCAAATTTAAAATATGTACGTTTACGCCGCTTACAAGCGACACACTCCAATCGTCGCCGTTTAATTAAATGCAACTCAATCTCCTTACTAATTAAAGCCTGCGGTGGCCGTTCGAATTTCCAAATTAATTAGAAGTTGTTCGAACTTAATCTTCCGGGCTTCCATCTCAAACACACACGCCGTATTTCAACTTCATATTTGCACCAAAACTTAGAAAACAAAACAGTTTAAATTGGCGCCTACAGTATCTCCGCTATTTTCTACAGTATATCCGCTATTTTCTACAGTATCTCCGGTATTTTCTACAGTATTTTAGGGGAACGTCACGACACGTTCTGGGAACCCGCACCGCTCAATACACTGCCGCTTGTCATATACGCACTGCGTTGTGCCACACTGCGCTGTGCTGCATTTTTCATTAAAAAGTGCAGACTGGGGGTTGGGGGTTGGGGGAGGGGGCCCCACTTCTAGGCATTCGCTATCAGTGGGTAGTGCGCCTACGCAAAGTACTCAGCAGCTGCAGTTTGAAAGGGCCTGTCGTGTCTTGCCAATTTGCACAGCGTCGTGGCGCACTGAGGTCAACCACTAGATCCATCTGGTCTCATATTTCAGGCGTTGTAGTTCCTTGACGAAAAGTTACGACCGCAGCAGCAAACATGAAGGGCACCGCGAAACCGAAGATTTACGTCATTGGCGTGGGAATGACCAAGGTTTGTCTGCTGCCAATACTCGTATGGAAGCAAAATCATACGCACAGCTGTGATGTCATGTCAGAGTTGGCCTGCCCCATACTGCACACTCGTTCACCTGAGGAGCACATTGGAAAATCCCGAAAGGGTCTACTGTAAGCATAGGTGTAGATTGGGTCAAAAGCCAGGGGGGAATGTGGCTGGGGTTTCGAGGGGGGGGGAGTCTCCCACCATCCGCCGGGATCGAAAATTTTGGAGGATGGGTGGTCGAAGTGGAAGATTTCCCACCGAAATAGCATGTAAATCGGTGCTTTTTGGTGGAAAATGTGTTAAAACTATGCCTAAATAGCACTTTTTAAGCGTTTTTGGGTCACACTACACTGAAACGGAAGCAAATACCCGCATCTTTAGCCAGTTTTTTCGATATTGGCAATGGCCAGGGGGCCCTCTCTCCCGCAAAAATGCTGGACGGCTATAACCCGGGGGCGGGTGAACCCCCCCCCAGACCCCCCCCCCCCCCCTGAGCAGAGGTGTAACTGGTCATCGAAGCTGGGAGGGGGTGAATCTCAGATTTTTCAAAAGTCGATGGGGGTGACCTGCACGGCCAAATTTGATACCAATTCTCGTTTTCCAGCCTCAACAATGACCTAGAAAAAGCTTCGCGTGTGCTGAAAACACAGCGCCACAGGCAAAATTTCTTGATTTTTTGTCCGAAGACGCGCTCAAGACCTTCCAAAATGGTCTGTTGTGGCGTAAAATACAGCGCGGCAGGCGAAATGTTTGATATTTGGACAATAAATACTGCTCACAGGCCTGAAAAACACCTTGGGAAGTATGAGAAACACATTCAGCTATGGGGTAACCTGCAATGAGTGCAGGCTGGACCAAAGCTGAGGGAGGGTGAGCACTAGCGGATCCAAAGGGGGGGGGGCGGGGGGGCGTGCCCCCACCTGTCGTGGTCGGCAAAGGGGGGGCAGCGGGGGCAGGCGCTGCGGGCAGAGAAGGGACAGGGGCAGTCGTTGGGGGCAGAGAACGTCGCGGGGGCAGGCAAAGGGGGCAGAAGGGGCCCAGACGAGAGGGAAGAGGGACGAATCGGGCTAATATTAGCCTATTTCCCATAGATTTACACACTCATAACCGGAAAATGTTTGCATGCGGCGCTGTAGTGTATGGACCACTGCGTTTGGACTAAGGTTTTGACTCTATATTTTGGTTCAGCTCGCCCATCCAAAGTAGAGATGCACGAAAGGCACGTAAAGGGGGGCAAGGGATGCAAGCTGACCTAATGTGACTGTTTCGCCCAATAAAATAATGCTCAGATGTAGGACGGAAAACCAAAATTTTCGCCTGCGGCGCGCGCTTTTGTGCATAGTTTTGGCCACAACTCATACAAAATTCCTTGAAATTCTGAGGAATGAGGCAGTTAACCTTTGAAAATTTTCGCCTGCGGCGCGATTGCGAAAATTTGAACAAAATGTCTCACGTGTTCTACAAAAAAAAACAACCCAAAGAACCACAAAAATGCAAAATGTGTGTTTTGTAGCGCCACTGCCTGTTAAGTGTTGAAAAACATGCGAAAAAGTGGGCTGCGGCGCCAAACGCGCAAAATATAGCTCTCCAATCGAAATTTAAGCCGAAAAAAATTTTGAGCTTGCCCCCCCCCTGTCAGAAAATCCTGGATCCGCCAGTGAGGGTGAGTGATCCTTTTTTCGTGCAGGATTGCCTGAAGCTGGGGGAGGGTGACCTGTACCGACACCCTACCCATTTAACACCTATGCCTCTGAGCCCACCTATGACTGTAAGTGAAATTCTGATGCTTAGAGTCTATCCCTTCCTCCTCTCTTTGTTCCCCTAATCCCCCACCCAGGCCCACTATTCGGGTGCACAACCACTGTGCACACCCGTGCATGCCTACGCTATGCTCTCCCCCCCCCCAGTCGTCCATATCCCTAGCCCGATGGTGTTCTTTTCAGTTCACGAAACCCGGCTCCACCGGCATGGACTACCCGGACCTGGTCAAGGAGGCGGTGTCGACGGCGCTGGCCGACTGCCGACTGGCCTACACGGACGTGGAACAGGCGGCGGTGGGCTACATCTACGGCGATACCTGCTCGGGACAGAGGGCCCTCTACGAGTGCGGCATGACCGGCATACCCGTCGTCAACGTCAACAACGCATGCGCCAGCGGATCCTCCGCCATCTTCCTCATGCGACAGGTGCATGCAGCGTGGGTGGCGTTGGCGTACGTGCTGACTGATTGAGCCCCCATATTGGATGCATAGTTTGGCTTTTGATCTCGCAGACGGGTGTCTCTGAGTCCACAGTGTGTATGAGTGTGTCTGAGGGACCGGGACGGAAGCAGAGGTCAAGTGGGGACGCGCAGTTTAGCGCCACCAGCCAGGTCCTGGGGGAGGTCCAGAATGGAAAAAAGTGTTCCAGCGAACAGCGTGTCGTGTGAATAGCTGCTACCTTGGGTGAAAGAAACGCAAAACGCGCAAGATGCTGTTTGATCATTTCCTGGAAGGTTGAGAAATCGAGGACATTGGCCCAAAGGGAATCCCCCGCCCCCCTCCCGACCCACCTTTGGGGCACATGGCTGCGTAGTACTGTTGGTTGTTCCCCCACCGGTTGTTGGTCCTTAGGCGCTGGAGAGTGGCCGTTGCCGGGTGGGCCTGGCCTGCGGCTTCGAGAAGATGGCGCGCGGCTCGCTGGAGAGCATGGGCGCGTTGGAGGACCGCGCGCGCTCCATAGACAAGCACGTCGGCGTCATGGCCGACACGTACGGCCTCGTCGCCGCGCCCATCACCGCCCAGATGTTCGGCATGGCCGCCAGGGAGCACATGCAGAAATACGGTCAGTTACAGTAGTGCACGCATGCTGCAGCGCCCACGACACACGAAGGCAGGTCGCGCGCTCGTTCCAGGCACCAAGCCCGAGCACTTCGCACGCATCGCGCAGAAGAACCACAAGCACTCGGTCAACAACTCGTGAGTTGCTGACACACACACACGCGCGCACACACGCACACACGCGCGCGCACACGCACACACACACACACACACACACACACACACACACACACACACACACACACACACACACACACACACACACACACACATAAGAAGTCGCGATCAGGTCCCCAGCAAAATTGTAAGAATGATGCAGCACTCTAGGCATAGGTGTAGCTGGTTTGCAGATGAGATAGGTGCAGGTCCCACCCACCAACTCTTGGCAAACCTACGATGTTTGGAATTTGCGTCCGAGCTAACGTTTTGCGTTTTGCGAGACTACTACGCCATTTGGGGATCCCTAAAAAGCTGTTATAGCTCAACTGTTGCATTGAAAGCGCCTTTTCCGAGCCTGTTTGCAAAACCATATCGCCTGATGTAATTCAGGGCATTGTTGAGGTTCCGCATTGACCATACCCCACCCTCACATTGAGCCAACACATGCGGTCTCCCTTGCTCTCTCTCTCTCTCTCCAGCGCTGTGTATTGCCACCCCCTTTTCCCGTTTAGGAACGCGCAATTCCAGAAGGAGTACACGCTGGAGCAGGTCCAGAAGTCCAAGAGCATTTACGACTTTATGACGCTGCTGCAGTGCAGGTGGGGGGCACTTTGCGGTCACTGGCGGATCCAGGATTTTCTGACAGAGGGGGGAGAATGTCAAATTTTTTTCCATCGCGGTTTCCTCGAAAAGGCAAGTTTTGGCCCTGGCATTTGCTTTCTTGCACTATTTTCAACACACAATAGTGAGTTGTATTGTAATAGAACCACAGCGCCGCAGGCGAAGATTTTACGCTTTTGAATGCCTTAATCCAAGGAAAACTTTAAAATCTGCCCATTTTGCCCCTGTGCTCGTCCTTCTTTCCTCCTTCTCCCCCTGAACTCTCCCCTCCTTCCCCCCCCCCTAAATCTGAGCTGACAGGAGGGGGAGGCTCTCTTTCTCCCCTACTTCTGGGTCCGCTAGTGTTTGCGGTGGTTTAAGGCCGATTTCCAATTGTCCGGCTTCCGGCATCCGGCGGCCGTAAATCGGATGCCGGACAATTGGAAATCGGGTCTTGCCGGACGCCGGAAGCCGGCCGCCGGATGCCGGACAGACATGGCCAACTTTCATCTTTTGCCGTACGGCAAGCTTTCAAACCGGCGGCGAGCCGCGGGTCTCGTACGGATTGCATGCAGTACAGTACTGGCCGCATTGTTTAAACGCCGATTTTAATGTTAAGTGTAGCAGGTTACCGTAAGGTACCGTAGTGTAACTTGTAACTCTCAATTCTTTTTATAAAAAAAGTAGCTCAACAACGGTCGAGAACAATAGTAGAGAAAGCAAACGGCTATGGCACTCTGTCGCTGACGCGGGCGCTCTCGCCCGGCCCAGTGTTCAGCAGAAGAAGATGAAACGAAACCGAAACGCCGCGGCACCGCCGCCACTGCGTGCGAGGCGGCTTCGCGGTCCACGCTGCTGACGGCGCCTCTCACAAAACAGTCGCTACGAGTCTGGGAAATGGCGGCGGCAGCAGCAAGGCGGTGGAGCCGGGCTCAGCGTCTACGCCTTCAGCGCCGCCGCTCGCCAGCGGTCAGCTAGCAGCTGCTGAAGTATATTCTCCTCGCTGGAATTATGACTTGTGTTTTGATGAGCTTTCCAATCGCCGCTCAATTTATTTATCTACGTGATCCGCGATAAATGTAGTTTCGTTGAGACCGGTACTTGTTGTCTGTTGTGTGCCGCCGGTTTTGCTATCGACTGGCTGGCCGCCGTTGGTTGACTAAAGAGAAAAGAGCAGGGAAAGCGAATGTTTTTTGTTCGTAGCTTTGCGGCGTTTGCACACTATCCGCATAATAAGCGCTGCATTTCCTTTGTTGTAAAATTGTCTAGATTGCTGTAAAACAACGCGAAATCCAGCGCTGTGCACTGCCAGTTAAAATATTCTAATTGGTACCGTAACTTTCTTATAAGAATTCGGCACGAGACCCGTGCGTATGAAGCTCTCCGTCCGGAAAAGCCGGACAATTGGAAATCGGGGGGGGGGGGGGATTTCTGTCTTAATAGCGTTTGACGTGTCGGATGCCGGATGCCGGACGCCGGTGCCGGATGCCGGAAGCCGGTTAATTGGAAATCGGCCTTTACTTGATCGCGTGCCCCATTGCGGGCTTTGGCTAGAGAAACCCGTGTTTCTTATGAGTACGCAGTGGCTGGCGTGCATGTCTTTAACTGGAGGGAGGTCCCTCCCCCCGCAAGTGTTGGGGATAACTTCAACCACCCCCACAACCCTCCCCCCAGGTTTGTGTGAACCCCCGCACAGCCCCCCCCCCCCCCCCCCAGAAGTGTCGGGAACTTTCTCCTACCTACTGAAATGAAAAATTAATGTGTTTTCGACAGTGTTTTTTAACTAAGATTACTTAAAAAGTACCTATTTTAGGGTTTTACAGTGTATTTTTGACTCTTTGACCACTTGACTCTTCGACCAAGAAGGACCTACCTCTTTTTCCTCCACCAACGCCCCCTCTCCTGTTTTCACCCCCCCCCCCCCCACTCCCCAGAAGGTGCTCGAACCCCACCCCCCCCCCCAAGTACGCAGTGGCTGGCATGCCTACTTTTACTGAAGGGAGGTCCCTCCCCCCAGGTGCTGGGTATACCTTCAACCACACCCCACAACTCCCCAAGTTTGATTCCTCGTTACAGGTATGCATTGCTGGCATGTCTGGACCGCCTGACACTCGCACTACACTCGTGAACGGAACTCGTCTAGCGTTGTCGACTGTCGAAGGTCTTCCGTTTCACAATGGAACTTTCAGTCCCACGTCTGACGGCGCTGCCGCGGCGGTGCTGTGCCGGGAGGATTGGCTGGACGAGCACCCCGAACTCAAGGCGCGCGCCGTCGAGCTGGTGGGCATCGAGCTGGGCACCGACTTTCCTTCCACCTTCGACCAGAAGTCCAACTTGAAGATGGTTGGTTTCGGCGCTTTTTTTCCGATATCCACATCTTTACGGGAACCCGCCAGGTCGGCTTCGACATCATCGAGACGGTGTCTCGGCGCCTCTATCGCCAGACCGGGCTGGGCCCCAACGACGTGCAGGTGATCGAGCTGCACGACTGCTTTGCGCCCAACGAACTCTTCGCCTACGAGGCGCTGGGACTTTGTCCTGTCGGTCAGTGGCACTCGCACTCAGGCACGGACACGCGCACGCACGTGCATAGGGCAGCGTTAGAGAATCGGCCTCTTGCGCCTGGGTTGGATTCCTGATGTTGGAGCCACTAGATCGAGGACTTCCCTCTTAATGGCTTTTCTCGTGCCGTCGCTGCCGTAGATTAGAGATGGCGTTCTTCCGAATGTCGTTCACGCACACGCCAGCTTCCACCGGCACGCACCGCCGTCGCAGGCAAAGGCGGCGAGCTGGTGGATCGGGGCGACAACACGTACGGCGGCCGCTGGGTCGTGAACCCCAGCGGCGGCCTCATCTCCAAGGGCCACCCGATCGGCGCCACGGGCGTCGCGCAGTGCGTGGAGCTGACGAAGCACCTGCGCGGCGAGGCGGGCGCCCGCCAGGTGGCCGGGGCGCGCGTGGGCCTCCAGCACAACATCGGCATCGGCGGCGCGGGCGTCGTCGCCCTCTACCGCGTCGGCTTCCCCGAGCTGCTGGCCAAGACGCCGACCGTCGCTCCAGCCACCGGTGGCGCCGCCGCCTTCAAGTCGGACGCCGTCTTCGCCGAGATCAAGCGCCGCGTCGCCTCCCAGGTGACTGACAAGCAAGGTGCTTGCGTCTCGAGCAAGCAGCGAGAACGCCCGTATAGGAAGCGGCGCAGCTGGCCAAGCGAGTCGGCCCCTACGTCTTTCGGTTCGTGCTGACCGACGGACCCGCCGGCGCGGTCGCCAACTGGCGCGTCGACCTCAAGGCGTCGCCGCCGGCGGTCGAAAGCAAGGCTGACGGTTTGTCGATGGCGGGCGCGTGCGTGCCGTTACGAGCCTGCGTACATTCCTATGCACGCGCTTATGTGCGTGCGTCGTGCGAGCGTGCACGCATGCCTGCGTGCGTGGGCATGTGCGCGCGTGCCGGTGCTTGCGTGCATGCCGCTGCGCGCACGTGCGTGCGTGCGTGCATGAAAGGGTGCGTACGCGCGTGCGTGCGTGCCGGTGTGTGCGTCGACACCAAGGCCCTGTGCGCTCGACAGGCTCCTCTGACGTGACGGTAACCGCTCGCGACGCGGATTTCGCGGCGCTGGCTGCTGGCAAGCTGAATCCGCAGCAGGCGTTCATGCAGGGCAAGATCAAGGTCAAGGGCAACGTCATGCTCGCCATGAAGCTGCGCGACCTCATGCCCAAGGGGGCGCCCGACGCCAAGCTTTGAGCAGATCCCGACTTGGTAGAGGTAGAATGAGATTGAGATATAGCAGAGGCAGTCACCACTTGATTATTCCATGCTCAACTATTGTGCTCGATTTGGGGTGGCCCGGCCAAATGCCGAGTGCCACGTTGTGCCCCAGTTCATTCCGAGAATGCGGCTGTGCTTTGATTCGAGATGCTGGAGTGGATATACTGCGTTGGATGGCCGCATTGCATACATACATTCTGTAAACCACATTCCAGGGAAGACCTTGGGGTGTGTGGTAATTTTTTTCTGTGATTTTTTTCTAATGTTCAAATATTCCGCAAAGAACACTTCTTTGTTTCGCTGGATTAGCACGCGCCAAAGAGCACACGCCCATAAGATAACGGGCTTAAACAAAGTGGTATCGATTGATTATGCTGGAAGGCGATACATACAGTAGTAGCGTCGAAAAAAAGAGCATAAGTAAACGATGCTCCTCAAACAAATGTTCTTTCAAGGGCGTTCATATGCAGGGGGAGGGGGGGGGGGGGCTTTAGAAATCGTCATTGAGCTCCGCAAAGAGCAACGCTGCGAATTCGGCGTGACAACCGAACGTGGAAGCCCATTCGTCCGAGAGGACGATGGAGCGGCCATCCGCACTGTTCGCGTTGACGTACTGCAGCGCGGCGTGCAGCAGGAGGTCGGCGTTCAGCTTGGCGCCCAGGCCGGCCAGCTGCAGCGCGTTCTCTGGCTTCAGCAGCGCCAGCAGGCACGCGCTAATCTCCTTCACCAGCCACTGTAACCCGTACCTGAAACCGTGGCGAATATTCGTCTTAAGCCGATGTATCAGCAAGTCTGCAGTCTTCCAGCATCTGGCATGGCATCCGACACGACTAATCAGGGTGTACGCGGCAGCGTACAACCCTAATATGTGAGCACTTCCTCAATGCGGTTTGTTGAATTTTCAGTCGCTTATAACTCTTGATTGCCTGAACGGATTGTGGCGAATGATAGCTCAAAAGAACCGCCTTCTAGACCGGAATCGAATGAGCCGTTCCGCGTTTTGGTACTCGAACGCGTTAAGACAAATTGTACAAAAATGTTCCAAAAAAGTGGTGTTTTTTTTTTCATGTTCTGCACACACTTTTAGGGTCGCCGCTCTGGAACGCTACTGCTGATTGGGACGAAACTTGGCGTGAGCACGTAGTATATGATGGCAATTTTGTGCCCCTAGGTAAATTTATCTAGGTGCTTCGGATCTATAGTCATGGCCGATTTGGTCATTTTTCGAAACATAGTCGTTTTATTTTGGCCAAAACCCGACAAGAGTAAAAGTCGAAAAAAAGCCGAGTAAACCCCCAAATGTTTTTTGATTTTCGTGAACAGCTTTACAAAGAATGTCTGGGGCGCTTGCATGACATTTGAAATTCTCACCACATAATGAGATATTGGCAACCAAAATTTCGGCAAATCCGACCAAAAAAAGTTTGTCACCTATAGGCGCTTCAACCGTTCGTGATACCGCTGTGCTGTAATGACAAAAGTTAATCGTCCGGACTTGAAATTGGTTACTTTCGACAAATCGGCGCGCTCCGATGCCCGTGTCTCTGTCAGCCCTCTTCGAAAGGCCATTTTTTAGGTGTTTTGTTCCAAAAGTTTGTTAGCTATAGACGCTTCAACCGTTCGTCGCAGAGCTGTGCTGTAATGATGAAAGTTGCTCGTCTGGACCTGGAATAGGTCACTTTCGAGATTGGGAGCGCTCCGATTTCCATGTTTCGCAGCTCGACCCTCTTGGCGCACCCCCATTTTGGGCAACATTTGGAACTATAATCGTGCATTATTTTTCATTTCCTGAACGAATTCTGGCGCGTGATAGCTCAAAAGAAGCGCATTCAAAGGGGGAATCGATTAAGTCATAACACGCTTCCATACGCTTGTGCATTACCGAGAAGTTTTTGGAGATGGCAGGACCCACTTTACATAACAAGCTTCTTGGTTCGTCGCCCACTCGCGCCTGCATCAATTGGACGGAAACCTCGCAAGCATCTATGCTCCACATCAAAAAATGAAATCGCCGGAGGGACTCTTGCTACATGCCAGCTTTGGTTTACTGGGCACATTCTTCTTTTTACCATGTTCCCTAAATCAAGAGGTCGCTGGTTCGAATCCCAGTAACGCCTGCCTGTGCCTTTGCACGTGTCCCCTTGGAAAACCCATCAGCGTTGCTTTACTGCAGTGTCTCCATTCCATTCCACATTTTTTGTCTCTTTTCTAGGTTCTTTTACCAGAATTTTGGAAATTTTTTGAGCTGGGAAAATATTTATGGACGAATGCTCGCTACAGCCCCTGATACATGAAAATGACACATCTGCACACCCGCACGCACGCACGCGCGCGCACGCACGCACGCACGTACGCACGCACGCACGCACGCACGCACAATATGTACAGTGGTACACGCTTTTCATAAGCTTTATGGTGCAACACTGAGCATGCGTCCGTTCTGGTCTGCTGCTGTGGGTTTGTATGTGTGTGCGTGCGTGAGTTTTTGATTAATCTTTCTTTTACGAAAAAACACTGTATTAAGGAAAATTTTGCAGGTGGCTGCAAAAAAGGAGAATATGTGACGCTCCTTTAAGGCTGATTCATAATTAACGGTCTTCCCATCGGTCTCGGTCTCGGTCTCGGTCTTCGCATCGGTCTCAGTCTCGGTCTCGGTCTTTTTGACCCATGCAAAACTGACAACGCGTTGCCTCCGCTCTTTCAATGATCTTTCAGTTAAATGCGCGCCTTTCAGCGTATTAAGAGTCAATGTCTGAGAAAGTGTAGGAAATCGTGGACACTTTGAAAAAAATAAAATTTGAGTTGAGGGCATGGGGATGTAGGATAGGGTGGGTCATGCACCCCTGTGTTGGTCAAACCCCCCAACCCCCCTCCATTCCGGAGATACAGGCAAAAATGTTCATAAAATTGCCGAAAAATGTGGTTTGGCGTAGGCTCGCACATTTTCAGGTACCACTTCCCACTTGATGCAGCCACCCTATAGGGGGGTATACCGTTGGGTAGGTGAGGGTTGGTGCTCCACCCCCTCCAACCGCTGCCCTTCTCTGAGCTCCCACGATTTTGCTAGAGGGCAAAATCCACAGAAAGCGAGGTGCCCAAATTTTGAAAAATCGGCATTTTCCCCCCAGAACATAAATGTCCCCTCCAGTTTCTACATATGTTAAACCGCTTTATATGACCGTATACTGACAGAAGTTTCGTCAAAAATTTCGAGGCCAGAGGCAGCCAAATAAACAAAAGTTTGAGTATTTTCGCAATTTGCACTGAAAATGCAATTTTCAATGTTGATTTTCTAGTGTGCTCGTTCACTATATGTGACCAATTTATGCAATTTGGATTCGCCCCGACATGCTGAACAATCGATGGAGCGATTCGACGCGGTTTGCAAACCTTCATATTTTTCAATGTTTATGCACTGTTTCAAAAAATATGAAGGTTTGCAAACCGCGTCGAATCGCTCCATCTATTGTTCAGCATGTCGGGGCGAATCCAAATTGCATAAATTGGTCACATATAATAAACGAGCACACTAGAAAATCAACATTGAAAATTGCGTTTTCAGTGCAAATTGCGAAAATACTCAAACTTTTGTTTATTTGGCTGCCTCTGGCCTCGAAATTTTTGACGGAACTTCTGTCAGTATACGGTCATATATAGCGGTTTAGCATATGTAGAAACTGGAGGGGACATTTATGTTTTGGGGGTAAAAATGCCGATTTTTCAAAATTTGGGCACCTTGCTTGCTGTGGATTTTGCCCTCTAGCAAAATCGTGGGAGCTCAGAGAAGGGCAGCGGTTGGAGTGGGTGGAGCACCAACCCTCACCTACCCAACGGTATACCCCCCTATAGGGTGGCTGCATCAAGTGGGAAGTGGTACCTGAAAATGTGCGACCCTACGCAGAACCACATTTTTCGGCAATTTTATGAACATTTTTGCCTGTATCTCCGGAATGGAGGGTGGTCGGGGGGTTTGACCAACACAGGGGTGCATGACCCACCCTACCCTACATTCCCATGCCCTCAGCTCAAATTTTATTTTTTTCGAAGTGTACCAAATTGGGGTCCATTTCCTACACTTTCTCAGACATTGACTCTTAAAGAGCGTACTGTGGCCCTTGTTTTCGACCTGTTTCATTTTTTTATGCGACTTCCATAGGAAACAAAAAATGCACACGCACTAGACGACGGGAACGCACTACCACCAGACAAACAGACAGACATTGTGCGGCAGACGCAGACCGCCGCCAGCGCTTCTGGCCGCCACCAGGGAAGCGAACGCCGCTACAGGAGCTGTCGTCAGCGCCGCCGTCGACACCGTTGCCGCTGCAGCCGACGCTTTCGCTGACGCTGCCGCTGACGCTGCCGCTTTTGCCAACGCTTACAGAAAATGTAGGACAATGCCGTCGTGCCCGTCCACCTTGACATATGTAATGGCGGCGCAGATTTTCTCGCCGCCGTGTCTTTAGAGACGTGCAGCCATGCCGCCGCCGTTTTTTTTGGATTTTTGGTATAAGAGCAGTCGTCAATTATCCAAGGAGACGGCGCCGCCTCCACCTGTTGAATACGACGCATCGTAAACTCTTCCGTGTTTTCAATTTCGGCTAATTTCCTAGTCGCTTTACCCTTATGCGAATACCGACAAATTCTTTGAGGGTGACGGCTATAGTAAAGCGTGACTACGGTAGCGCGCGCGTTCAACACGAGTTCAATGAAGACCGATGAAGACCGGAGCAAATGTTCAAAGTTCCCAACATCGTCGGTCTCGGTCTCGGTCTCGGTCTTCGCATCGGTCTTGGCTGTGTAGCATGGGAAGACCGAGCCCGAGACCGATGGGAAGACCGTTAATTATGAATCAGCCTTGAGGCCCAGTTTGAAAAAAACGCGGTATTAAAAGTAGCCACTTCATCAGATGATCAACTTCAGTTTGGACAAACCGTGTATAATCGAACCAAGCGCAGCAACACGTCACATATTCGGCGTTTATTGTGCGAGCCATCGCACACAGCCACAACACTACCACTATCAATCCACCCTCACAAACTCTTTCATCTCTCTGACGATGCGCATCATTCATTAGGCATCGTTTGGATGGACAGGGCACACAGCTAAAGATTCTGCATAAATAATTTCGCTACCCTGCCCATCTTAAATTTTTAATATGTGGCTTGCCCTTACAGTAAAGGCTGATTCATAATTAACGGTCTTCCCATCGGTCTCGGTCTCGGTCTCGGTCTTCGCATCGGTCTCGGTCTTGGTCTCGGTCTCGGTCTTTTTGACCCATGCAAAACTGACGACGCGTTGCCTCCGGTCTTTCAATGATCTTCGGTCGAATGCGCGCCTTTCAGCGTGTTAAAGAGCGTACTGTGGCCCTTGTTTTCGACCTGTTTCATTTTTTACGTAGGAAACAAAAAAAGCACACGCAGTAGACGACGGGAACGCACTATCACCAGACAAACAGATAGACATTGTGCGGCAGACGCAGACCGCCGCCAGCGCTTCTGGCCGCCGCCAGGAGCGCGGACGCCGCTACCTACAGGAGCAGTCGTCAGCTTCTGGCCGCCGCCGTTTTTTTTTGGATTTTTGGTATAAGAGCAATCGTCAAGTATCCAAGGAGACGGCGCCGCCTCGACCTGTTGAATACGACGCATCGTAAACTCTTCCTTGTTTTCAATGTCGGCTAATTTCCTAGTCGCTTTACCCTTATGCGAATACCGACAAATTCTTTGAGGGTGACGGCTATAGTAAAGCGTGACTACGGTAGCGCGCGCGTTCAACACGAGTTCAATGAAGACCGATGAAGACCGGAGCAAATGTTCAAAGTTCCCAACATCGTCGGTCTCGGTCTCGGTCTCGGTCTTCGCATCGGTCTTGGCTGTTTAGCATGGGAAGACCGAGACCGAGACCGATGGGAAGACCGTTAATTATGAATTAGCCTTAAGTGATATGCACCATCAATTCACGATCTTCAGTACCAAGTACATTGTATACCCTACATTCAATCTTCGATTCTCGTTCATTTTTGTTCCGCTTCTGTAGGCTGTGCGCATGGACGGACGGAACTGCCATCTGTAGATGTCCAGTCAAGGACAAGGCCCGCTCTCGTCTCTGAGTCCAAGGAATGAAAGGCCTCGGTCCTCATGCAGCCTGGACTGCCTTTCCAGTGATCCAAGCGAGCACAACAAACGCCGAATATGTGACGTGTTGCTGCGCTTGGTTCGATTATACACGGTTTGTCCAAACTGAAGTTGATCATCTGATGAAGTGGCTACTTTTAATACCGCGTTTTTTTCAAACTGGGCCTAAAGGAGCGTCACATATTCTCCTTTTTTGCAGCCACCTGCAAAATTTTCCTGATGCATATTTCACGAGTCCATACAGCTTCCGCATAATCCATCTGAAGGCCAATTTTTTCACTGCTCCGGTCGGCTCCGGAGACTCCAACCTTCGTGCGGGCAACCGAAAGGCAGACCTCGCAGCGGCGACGCAGAATAAGCGCACACCGAGAGAAGGAGAGCAGCCAGCAAATCCAGACAGGATATCACCGAGAAGACCGAGCCAGACCAAAGTGGGCCGAGATGGTCCAACAGGAGAAGCCCAGGGCGAAAACATCGCTGGTTTGCAAGAGGCCGTGAGTCAGGCAGCAGGAAGCCGGAGGACGAAGATAGGTAAATAAACCGTCCTTTTTCCCGAAGATGTCAGAATGCAAGCACGAACATGTGCGCAGCGCGCATTAGCTCCGCCAATGCGCTGGCGTCTGGCTGGTCTTCCACGCAGAGCGCGCCTCCATAAACACAGTGGAGCAGTCTTTCAAGCGTCGCACCATCGAAGTCGCTCATCTCAACCCGGCCCTTGAGACCCTCTTGCATTTTTGTCGACAGCATCGCGTCGAACACGGGCGAGGCACTTGAGAGCACCAGAGAGTGCGCCTCAAAGAATGCAGCAGTACAACCATGCATAGGTGCATACGTGAGACTCTGCGTATCAAGCTAAACCGAAAATCAAAATGTCACCTTCTGTTCGATATCATCACCTGCAACGAGAACCAAATCCGCCTTCTCGCCTGTCTCGAGCATGTTTAGCCAATGATTGTTGCCCGCAGTGCGTACTGGCAACTTTTGTCCAATTCCAGCGCCCTGGGTATGTATGAAACGGTCAGGTGCTGCCGTAAAACAGCTTACCCACAAAAAAACCTTGAGAATGACGTGCAGATAAGACATTGTACCAATAACCACTCTTGAGCTAATGTTGGTGAACGAACGACCTCTAAGGCTCATTTTTGTGCTCGTAGTGCCTCCCATAAAGATTTCCATGCAGCGAATGGTTGCGCCGTTCTTGGTTATGATACGCTCAAAAACTAGTTTTCCAGAGGAATCAATATCCGCATTTATCCTTTTCATGTCACTACAGCACTCCCACTCAATCTGTGCCTTGTTATAGCAAGAGGAAGAATGGTGGATGCTAGCTCCCTCAAGTTTTGCATCAAGTGCCAAAGTGTCGCAGGCGAACGTCAAGATATTGGTCGTACGAGCTGCGATAGGCCACTGGAGTCGGATCTTGTCTCGACCGATAGTAATACTCTGTGGTTGCCGAATTAACGAAGTCATTGCTTGGGTGTTGAAAGCCTGAATAGACACGTGTCGAATGTTATAAACATGTTTACTTCCGCACTTGCTCTATGCTATGTGCACTAGACGATGTTCGAGCGAAATTACTCTAGTGGTTTTCACGGTAAGCGAAACACACGACACGTTGCGCGAAAGAACGAACGCAACCAAACAGCCGCACGCGCTATACGCGCAGCAAAGAAGCGAATGCACGCACACGCGCTGAGTGTTCCTAAATCACAATGTAGGTGTGCACCGTATGTACATGTACATCAATCGTAACGAAACCACGAAGTCACAATGTTGACTATGGCTAACGACTATGACTACGCTTCACACAATCCTACGATTATGGCGACGACTTGTTACAGAACATGTACACATGTTTGTTCTGCGGTTCGAGCAGCTTTGGATGACAGCGAGGCTGTTACTTTTTTAGAGGATACATCTTTTCTTTTATGCCGATGCGTCAGTCAGTATTGAGAACGTTGTTGACAGATTCGACATTCGGTGAGTAAAAGCAAGTGCCGTCT
>JASAMY010001662.1:0-21171 GCA_030248085.1 Paralinhomoeus sp. GSCO2_6 | reverse complement strand
CTTATGTTGTTCGTTCAGTTACGTATTGCTCTTGCAACAATTCTTTGAAGAAAACCTTGCGGCGGCTGTCAACGCAATAGCTCGCTGGGCGGAAAAGATTATGAGGAACTAATTATGCATGACGGAGACCAGATAGAAAGCTTGGACAAATCGACTAATCGGAACACTCTCAAGATTGCCGAATTAATGACAGTAACAGCGGCGCTTTCCCAGCGAACTGGAGGTGTCAGCAGCACGTCCTTTACGTCACTTTTCAACCGCTCGGCTGTCGAATCAAAAACTCAGACTACGAAAATGAATCCGACTACGACCAACCTTTCATCCGCCGTTTTCTATACAACCACTGTCCATTATTACGATTCTGTAAATGGAACCAAGAACCTCTCGTCGACAGCCACTGTCGAACCGTCGTCAACCGTTGCCGAAGGCGAATTCGTCTACTCTCATACGTTGGTGGCCCCGGAAGTGACGTACCAGCACCGCTGTAAAAGCTGTGAAAGTGGGCAACAGCTTCAGAAGGCGGACGGTGCTGGTGGCTGCGGATCGAGACTTTCCCCCAATGACGGAGACTCAGCGACAAATCGCCGCCGTCACCAGGGCCTTTCCAGTGCCAGACCATGCTCTGTACTCAGCAGCATTTCAGCATGGAGTTTGCAAATACACGTACATGCCCTAGGGGAGGGGTGTAATTGCGGGGGCTGCTACCTACATATGAGGTTTACGGAACGGTACCTATGTACATTCAGTAGGTATAGCTGATCAGCGCTCTTACCTGTTGTGGCACTCGAAACCCCAGTACAATTGGAGAAACGTTCTTGGTCGGCGGCAACGCCTTCTCACTGCTCGCCGCCTTCTTGCTCGGGTAGGTCGCACATTGACATTTTAAAATTGCGGATGTGAATTTTTATTAACATAATGGTGGCCACAGGCTGCGTTCAGAATGCGAGCAAACAAACGCTATGAATTCAACTTACATAGTACACGTATATTTACGCAATCAAACTACCGTAGTCCTCATTTGTTTATTTTCTTCTTCTCAGTGGAAAGTCGCCAGAGCTGGCGCTGCACCGAACGCAACAGTTGTGCGCTCTGCTCATGTTCACCATCATCCACTTCTTCAAAGACAAGGCCGGCGACAAGGTTGGTTTGGGTCCGCGACGCGCTTTTGAATTGCCGCCAATACAGTACATAGCTAGTCTTTCCAGCTGCACTACTGCTACCTGTCGAGCATGGGCACCATGTACTTCAGTCACGTCATGGCCATCAGTCTCTTTGTGGAAGGCCTCAACATCTACTGCTACCTGTACATCGGACCGAAATTCAAACGAGTCGTGCGGGATTCGCAGGCGACCATCTTGGCCTGGTTTCTGCCTCTCAGCTGGGTGGGAGCGCTGAGCTACTGGAGCTACGATGAGTTCCCCTCGCCGCTTAGGTTCAAATACTTTACTGACTTCTGTTTTAGATTACCGTATACATTGTCAATCAACCATTCACACTGACAGCTTATTGGTGAGACGTAGTAAGGTGCATGCATGCATGTAGGTATATATGTAGGTATGCGCCTGATTCTTTAACCGGTAGATTTCATGCTTGCGCAGAAATGCAATAATCTCGAAATAGACTGGAAATAATAGAGCCTTCTCTGTAAATCTGTTCAGTAGCTTCTAACGCATTCTGTTCTGCTGAGTCGACAACCGTTCGGTCCGTCGTCTAGTTGCTGGATCAACTGGGATCTGTTCGCCGCGAAGGTGCTCAACTTCGCCGTGGTGGGCGCCTTCTGCAGCGCGGCCGCCGTGCTCGCCGAGGCCGGCGGCATTCACATTCGACAGCACCCGCGACGCTTCGCCGCCGTCGCCCGCGTCGACGGCCCGCGCCTCCAGCTCGCTTGGTCAGTGGTGCACGTGCGCGAGCAGTTCCAAGTCGATAATGCGTGTCGTGCACGCTCTGGAAGAAACCAAGCAGCCGACGCTCGTTCTAGTGGATCCATCAGGGAATCGGAGCCAGACGTGTAACTGTAACTTTGCGCGCGAGAGGACATTGTGCTCCGTTCAGCGCTAGTCGTCGCGGCGTGCTGGCGATCAGCGGTCTGTTTTTGTTGTCGACGCTGTTCGGCAGCTTCGCGGTGCACGTGAGAACCTTCGTCCTCTTCTCGGCCGTCTTCTGCGTCAACGTCCTCCTCGCCGCCGCCATGCTCGCATTTCACTCGCTCGCCCATCCCACCGTGAGCGAGAGACCTCGCGCGCGCGCACGCACGCACGCTCGCTCGCACGCACGCACGCACGCACGCACGCACGCACGCACGCACGCACGCACGCACGCACGCACGCACGCACGCACGCACGCACGCACGCACGCACGCACGCACGCACGTCTAGACTCGCGCATTGATTGCGCACGCATGGCAACTGCGAAAACGAGTGGAACGAGATGAGTCAGACGACTGAGCAGACTTCTCAAAAGCAAGGAAAGATGTATAGATACCATCCCAAATCAACTATTCGTGTATGTGTATACGTGTATGTCATATACATTTGTATGTATGATCAGTTTGGCTAGTATGCTGAGCTGGGGCGGTCAACTCCATAGAAATCGTGGAAAAGAAAACGACACGCGAAAGAATTCGACTCGTGAAACCATGCATATCCAATCAATCTGCACCGGTATAAGCAAACAAACATATTTCGAGTTTCGAGTTGCACGGTTGACAGTTCTCACAAATAAAATTGCCGACGCAATTGTTGCGGTAAACAGTCGTTTGTCGGGTGATCAACATTAGACTGAAAAGATGTGAACTGTTGTCGTTTTGTCAACGCACCAATTCTTACTTTTGTCATGCAAGTTTTGGTGGCATTGTGATGTCACGATTCGAGCGAAATTTGTCAGCCCTCAGTATAAAGTGCAGACGACTTGTCTCCACTGCTTGAGCAGATTTTCTTTGCACTGTGACGCACCTATCGGTAAACTCACAATTTTTAAAACTGAAGTGAAGAAGCATGATCGTTTCAACAATGGTCGTGTCTCTGTTATTGTCCGTTGCAAGACCTCATCCCGGTCATGACTCTCCAATCACTTGCCGAAAAGACGATATGTACCGTACACACGACGGCACATGCAACAATCTGGAGCATCCCAAGTTCGGCAGTGCGTCCCGTCTCTACAGAAGGATTGTGCCGCCTGTGTATGACGATGGTATGTACATGTACGTTCTCGACTTGGGGCTGCAAGCCCTGAACTGAAGATCATACATATGAACTGATTTGTGCTTTCGTTATACCAAACGAAAACTGGCCAGAGCATATACTTTAATCTTAATTTAATTAATTAATTAATTCGAGCGACCCAGAGCAGAGCGACCCGACCCAGAGCAGAGACGACACACACAGTATGTACATATGTACGTACGTGCAAATGCTCCAGTAGTGTTCACTTCAAGAGTGCCCTCGGGTTAGAAAATTTAAGCGATCTCTAATAGTGTCCCAGGGAGGGAGAGAGAGCAGCATTTCAGCTTTTTCATGGCGCTGCAGTGTCCAAAAACCGGTTCAGGCGTGAACGCTGCCCGGCGCCAGTCGTCGTCGACGGAGGAGCTGCCGTCCGCGCGACTCGTCAGCCTCACCGCCTTCTCGGACGCGTCGCGGTCGGCGAGGCAGATGACTCAGCTAATGGTCAACTACGGCCAGTTCCTCGTGCACGACCTGGGCAATTTCGCAAAGGGCCACCTGCGTGCGTGACGGTGACACTGTTTGACGCGGTTTGATACTTACAACCTGCCCGTGAATGGACTGTAGTTACCTATGTACAGGTACCGTTACTGTGCATACTGTTACGTTTATTCGCACTCAATGCTGCACCGCATGAACGGGGCATGCATGCTCTACGGAGAAATGCACGTATACATTTAGAATGCAGCAGCTCCACAGTTCCGCAATTGATGCAGTTCGGATGTCAAGCACAGTTTGAACACGACTAGAGTACTACTAGTACTAGACTGCTAGACTAGAGCGAACTGCAACTTTGCAGCCGAGTGCGATTTGTACCGCTACAACAGCGGCAAGTGCGTGCAAGAGTGCGCCAGATGCGAGTCGGCCCACACGGTCAGCGACCAATGCTTTCCCATCGGTGTGCCTGTCGACGATCCGCACTTTGAAGAGGACACTTGTCTGGGACTCATCCGCTCCAGAGGCTTTACGGACGAGAAGGGTACGCTGATAATCTTTTAAAAATACATTATAGCGACACGGAAAGGTGAACGATTTTGTGGTAGATTTTTTCCTCGCCAAAATTTGCTCGCGAGAAACGCTATACAGTATGCCGCAGCAACATGGAGAATGTCGTTGTCGTGTTGTTGACCTGGCTGCCTTCCCAGGACGCTCTCAGTAGCGTTAGTATCCGAGCGTAAGTGACAGTAGTGTGACACTCGCTCCCCAATTCCTCGCTTTCTCAGTTCCTCGCTTTCTCACTTCCTCGCTCCCCAGTTCCTCGCCTCCCATTTCCTCGCTCCCAAGTTCCTGTGTTTATGGTGGGACGAAGTAACTGACACACTCAGCACTCAGCGGGTGCTCGGGCAAGGACTTAGACTGCGTGCGTGCGTGCGTGCGTGCGTGCGTGCGTGCGTGCGTGCGTGCGTGCGTGCGTGCGTGCGCGAATGCTCAGAGTCGCTATGGAGTGTTCTCTGACAATTTGGCACTGGCCACACCAACCAGTACTTGGTCTTCAACGGACTGGGTGCTGAAGTGGATCAAGACCTTCAGTTTCACCAAACCGGATCGATTTCACACGTAGTGTCTGCGCACCCTTAGTACACTGGGACTATCGCGCCACTGTTCTTACCAGCTTCCATTGCTTCAGTGTAGAGAAATTGATTTTGTGTCGCAAAAATTTAAATTGCAAAAATTTATTATTTTTTTGTCATCCTGAGCGATGGTTCTGAATCTTGCGCGTACACTACCCTTAGGCAGGTCTGCGCTTCCCACAAGTTTGCCCCGTCACTGGCTCCACGACCGGTAGCAATAGAAAGCCTGCATGAGGTGCACACGGCCATCACTAGCACCGCTCCACGACTCGTCCAACTGGAGGAGAAGGGAGAAAGTTGTGGAACTTGGGAGCGAGGAATTGGAGAGCGAGGAACTGGGGAGCGAGGAATTGAGAAAGCGAGGAACTGAGAAAGCGAGGAACTGGGGGGGCGAGGAACTGGGGAGCGAGGAAGTGAGAAAGCGAGGAACTGAGAAAGCGAGGAACTGTGGGCGAGGAACTGGGGGGCGAGGAACGGAACTGGGGGGGCGAGGAACTGGGGGGGGGGGGGCGAGGAACTGAGGGTAAACCAAGTACGATAGTGCATGGTACGGAAATTATCGTTATCGTTTGAGGCGTGCGCCAGCAGCGCAACGAGGCGACCAGCTACATCGACGCCTCCAACCTGTACGGAGGCAAGAACGTGCGCGAGAAGCGCGGCGGCAGGCTGCGAGAGACGCCAGACCATCTACTCCCACCGTGCGACACCTGCGGCGAGGACGAGTGCAAAGTGGGCGTGCTTTCCGAACAACGACAAACCGCAAATCTTTTAACGGGACCTCGAGCACTGCACTTGCCTTTGACCTCTTCTTGCGCTGATGCGCTACTATACCTATGCACCAAATTAAGCAATTTTGTAGTGTAATAACTAATTTTAGAAGCAATTTTAGTCAAGAAATTCATCACCATGTGAACATGACTGCTGATGAACACGTCAATAGGTACTACCGTTCGAAGTCATAAATCGTCCAAATTTCCCTAATGAGTGTACATACCTACATAGTTGCGTAATGTGAACGAAGTGGGTCTGCCTACTACTTGTCGCGTTTGAGGATAAATCCTAAAAAAAAAATTTGCCCCAGACAAACAATTCGAATTGGGCACTATTATTTCGATCTCGCAGTACTCAGGCACGTGGGTACATTATACATAGCTACCCTATACGTGCCCAATTGGCCGATTTGTATCTGTCGAACAACTGCTTGATAACCACAATAACTGTTTGTTTGTCGCACAACAACGACTGTCGACACCGTACATGAGGATTTACGGTACGCTATGTCGACCTAGGTATGTGCGCTTATCCATCCATACACTTCACGCGTATGTGCGATGCAGAGCGTATACCTACCTGACGGGCTACTGGATGCTGGAATATAGTTGTGCGCCATCAAATGAACAGTATACATTTGAACTGTCTTTTGTAGAGTCGAAAGGGCAATCAGTGCTTCTTGGCCACAGACCCTGGCGTCAACATACAGACTGGGTTGACGGCCGTGCACACCGCGGCCATGCGAATTCACAATTACCTTGCCAACAATCTGGCGGCAGTGAACCCGCACTGGGACGACGAAACGCTCTACCAAGAGGCGAGACGCATTCTCATCGCTGGACACCAGCACTTGGTGTACTCTCAGCTGTTGCCACAACTGCTTGGACCAGGGCTGCATGCAGAGTTGCTCGCACTGTGTACCCAATTCCAAGACGTACATAAATAATAATGAAAGAAATAAACGACTTTGCAGTTTTTCTACTTTTTTTTTGCAGAAAAGGGTGAAAATGTACTACATGTATAAACACGGTGTGTAGTTTTCCAACAACATAGTTAACCGGTCTTTTACCTTGAACAGTGGTATTAGGTTTTCGAAGTACCAAAGTAGGGGTATAGGAGTAAGATCAGTTTCCCTCTCTGCATGTTGCTTCTTTAGCGATCCGGCGCAAGTACAAACTTCACTCCAGGATCTACGGGTTCGCAAAAGTGTACGACTCAGACTGCGACGCGACCCTGGCCAACGGCTTTTCGACAGCAGCCATGCGCGTTGGCCACAGTCTGATGCGTGAACTGTTCAAGCTGGGTGCAGACCCAGGCAGCAGTTATATTCCACTCGCTTGGAACTTCTTCAATCCGGACGTATTTCATAGCGACAGTCAAAACATAGTGTATTTGGTGGCAGGAATGCTGACGACCAAGGCTCAACGATGCGACAAGTGAGCGCACACATTTGAAAAACGGGATCTGGCAATATTGCAGGACTTATTCCGAAAGGGGAAGACGGGGAAAGAAGGGGAGAAGGCTTTTCTTAGTTTTACGCTTTGCTTAGGCTTTGGCATAGGCCTTGCTTAGGCTTAAGCTTAGGCCTTGCTTAGGCCGTTAGCACCACCTTCTTTTCCTTTTTTCCCTTCTTCCCCTTCTTCCCCTTCTGCACCCTTTCGGGAGAGGCCCACTTCAACGATGTACAATTACTTGAGAAATTGAAAGTACAGTAGCAGATTGTATTAGCAATATTTTGCATGTTTTGAATTTTCGGTAGTGATGTTTTTGTTCGTTTGACTTGATGCTCGTGTCGTGCCCCCAGATGCAGTCCCGATTTTTTTTTCTCTAGCAATTTTGTGGACGCTTTGCGGAACCGCCTTTTCGAAACGGCTCACGTTACGGGCAGCGACTTGGCGGCCATCAACATTCAGCGCGGCCGCGACCACGGATTGGCTGGCTACGCCGCCTTCCGTTCCGCCTACAAACTAACAAAACCGACGAGCTTCTCCGACCTGCATTCGCTGGGCATTATGAGCGAAAACGCGGTCGACTTGCTGAAGAAGGCCTACGAATCTTTGGACGACGTCGACTTGTACGTGGGCATTCTGCTCGAGAAGCCCTTGAGGAAAGGAATGCTCGGGGAACTGGGCGCGAACATCCTGGGCGAGCAGTTCTCCAGACTCAAACGCTGCGACCGCTTTTACTACGAGGAAAATCGGACGCCCACCAAGTATACGGGTGAGGAGAGGACTGTGAGAATTGCCTTTGTGGCCACAAACGAGTGAAATCTACGTTGTTGTCGCTGAGTCGCGCTGAGTTTTCAATTGAGCACGTCCGTACACCAACACTCGGTGACAATAGTCGAAATTCAGAATCGGCTCTGTCAAAACAGCTTTACGAGATCCGAAGCCTGGACCTGGTCAAAATCACGTGCAAATTCCTAGAGATCAATTGGTACAGCTCTCCCGATACCCACAAGATCTGCAAAAAATTGTACGCGCCTAAATATGCACAGACGCACAGGCAGACGCACGCACGAACCGTACCATTTCAGTGACAAGAACCCTTGGTCGCTTAACTTCGAACCATGGCGCGACTCCCCGGTAAAGTGGTAGTAGTAGTAGCGATTCGCAACGCGTGATTGGCTGCGATGAGCGATCGGAAACTTCTGTCTTGAACGCATGCGGTTTTTGGAAACGTTTCGGTAACGATTGTTTGTGGTTGCGTTGCGCAAGCGCTAGTGACTGAGCCAGGCGGAGTACTGCGTCGTGCCTTCAGCCGTCACTCCAGGGCGTCTCTGGTTGTTTCGTTTGAACCAGGTTTAGGAATCAATCCGTTCAATGGCGCCCCCTTTCAACACTGCTCGGAGAAAAGATAGGCAAAAAAAAACGCTGCTGACGCTTTATGATTACGGTACACAGAGAAGCGGGAGAGGCGCACACAGCCAACACATCGCATTGATAAAGTTCTCGTGCTCGCTCGTGCTGAGTGCTCATGTATAAGTGAGCCTGGGCGCATCTAAGTGCGTCTATGCACGCCCTGAGCACGGAGCACTGTGTCGAGCAGACTGTTTTTAGACTTGAAAATCAACAACTTCGATTGAACTCGACGCGCAATCACAAAGGCGATAATCTATGCCGAATGAACGTCGCCCTATACACCTCATTGTAAGACGCTCAAACCTTGACGTTCAAGAACGCGACACTCAATAGCATCACGGAACTCAAAGTACTGTGAACCCTCTGTAATTCCCACACGTTGTAGTTAGCGCACATTCTAACGCCCCACCCCCCCCCCTTCCTGAGGCTCTTAGTTTCAGCAGCAACAAAGCTCCCCCTCGCGTTGACCCTCCAAATTTGAATTGACCCTCCAAATCCCCTCTAATTGCAATTTTTGGTTTGTAAACCCTATAATTAGCCCCCCGGGGGCTAATTGTTTCGTTCGAACTCCAGGAGGGTGTATAATTATAGGGGGGGGGGGCTAATTATTGGGGGCTTATAAACTGGAAGTGTCGATGAGTGGGAAGATGTGTGGGCAAAAAGGCGCGTGGAGGCGATTTTTAAGGGAAAAACGGCGCTGTGCGCACACGTTGGTACACTCTAACACACTCTCACACAGTCTCACATACACATCCGTATTATTATAGGGGGGGGGGATAATTAGAGGGTTTATTGTCTATCAGCGGTTCACTTCTTGGCGGTGCTCCCTCCGCACCAATAGCCGCACCAGTAGCCGCAGCGCTTGGCGCACTCGTGACTGCAGTACGTCCACGAGAGCATCAGGAACTTGATTACTGCAAATTAAATTTAATATTTAAATTGTAGTTAAGATTTAGATTTGAAGGAGAACCCACTCGTCACCATGCTGAGTCCAACCCACAGTCCGATCTGGCCGCCGATGTTGCTAATGAACGTCGTGAAGGTCATCGCCTGCTTCTAAAATCATAGCATTGTAAAAATTCATTGAAAATTTTATGCAAATTCAAATTCAAATTGATACATACATCCGCCGGTTCTTAGATACAACAATGACCAGAATTTATGAAGCTGTACCTACTACGGTATATCAAGCAAACCTGCTCAATGTCAACGTATTCCAAGTTAGAGTAGAAGATTTCCAACACAGTAATGTCTGGTCTCGACAAGAATTGAGAGAAATCCTTCCTTTTATAAAGAGTCTTTTTTGTCGCGTTTGCGACTGCCGATTCGTTGCGTCGCATGTGCAGGGGCGCTGTCGAATCGAATTTTAAAATACCGTATGAAAATTTGCATGTTGACAACTCACCAGGGGCGGAGTACTTGTCAATGCAGGAGACGTTGCACTGCGCCTCCGTGAGGAATGGAGTGCCTGTGCCCCTGGACACGTTGTTCGGAGAAGCTCCTTGCATGCACAGTTACAAAAATTAATCATCATCATCATCATCGTCATTATAGGCTTTACTGTACTTTCGTCATTATAGACGACGGCCCGCGCCTCCAGCTCGCTTGGTCAGTGGTGCACGCGCGCGAGCAGTTCCAAGTTGATAATGCGTGTCGTGCACGCTCTGGAAGAAACCAAGCAGCCGACGCTCGTTCTAGTGGAGTGGATCCATCAGGAAATCGGAGCCAGATGTGTACCTGTAACTTTGCGCGCGAGAGGACATTGTGCTCCGTTCAGCGCTAGTCGTCGCGGCGTGCTGGCGATCAGCGGTCTGTTCCTGTTGTCGACGCTGTTCGGCAGCTTCGCGGTGCACGTGAGAACGTTCGTCCTCTTCTCGGCCGTCTTCTGCGTCAACGTCCTCCTCGCCGCCGCCATGCTCGCATTTCACTCGCTCGCCCATCCCACCGTGAGCGAAGCACGCACGCACGCACGCACGCACGCACGCACGCACGCACGCACGCACGCACGCACGCACGCACGCACGCCAGCTCGTCGGCACGCCTAGACTCGCGCATTGATCGCGCACGCATGGAAACTGAGAAAAAGAGTGGAACGAGCAGAATCAGACGACTGAGCAGACTTCGCGAAGTAAGAGACGATCAATTGATGTCCCTAATGAACCTATTGGTGTAGGTATGTATGACCAGTAAGCAGCTCATGCTGAGTCCGTCAGCTGCTATTCTTACGGAACTTCGACGCAACTGTCCCTTAGCGACACAACAGAAAGTAACATCGTTGTTTGCACTCGGATTTATTTTCATGGTAAAGTGATACAATACGTATGTAAATTGGACTGTTGTTACATAACTTTGCTTGATCTACTCCGTCAGCTTCAGTCGTGTCCAGTCTACACGACTCACTTCTTACAATCAAGATTCATGCTACATGCTAATTTGTCTCAGAGTCAGCTAATAGAGACTATAGGTGTGTTTGTACAAGTGAGGAATTGCTTCCGCAACAAAATTGAGCTTCAGTGGGTAGTGAATTTCATAAGTTTTTTTTCTGTAATCCATGCGAGTGAATCCCTTTATAGGTATATTACATTTCTGGTGAGAGCGTTTCAAGCGAGGATATTCTTTACCACTGCTGTTTAACGGTGCCACTGCACTATATTCGCATTGCTCTAATACCGGTGCCACTGCACTTGCTGTAGATATGTACCATGGTATTTAGGCTAAGCTATCACTTTAAAAATCTGTTCGGTTTTGCGTGCTTGGGAATTCGACACGTGAAAGCATGCATGTCCAATTGTAAATACCGGTATGACCAAACAAACACTTGTATTCATAGCGAGTTTCTGCTTGCAGGGTTGACAATTCTCACAAATAAAATTGCTGACGTAATCGGGGCAGTAAAAAGTCGTTCATCGGGTCATAAACACTCAAATGAAAACGGTGTGAACTGCTGTCGTTTTGTCAGCGCACCGATTCTCGTTTCTGTCATGCAAATTTCGGCATCACTATAATGCGCACCAATTTCGAGCCCACAGTATAAGGTGCGCCGCGTCTCTGCACTGCTTGTGCAGATTTTCTTCTCACCTTTATGCGTCTATAGGAGAACTTTAAATTCTTGAAATCGAATTGACTGAAACATGATCGTTCCACCTATCGTCTTCCCACTCCTATTTTCTGTTCCAAAAACGCATGGCAAAACGATGTGTAATCCAGGGGATCTCTACCGTACTCACGACGGCACGTGCAACAATCTGGCGAATCCCATGTTTGGCAGTTCGTTCCGACTGTTCAGGAGGATTGTGCCGCCTGCGTATGACGATGGTGCGTGACAACCAAGGATGTGACAACAAAATCTGCCCCTCCTCCTCCGTACTTTATTCGCGCCTTTACGTGCAGTGCAACGCCAATTGAGCAGCGCTTGAACAAGCGACCAGTCACATTATGTCTCGCCCGAAACGCTGCTTACAGACACACACCATACGTAGACATGCCGCCATGTTACGCCGTACATGCCGAAAATCCTCTAGTAGTGCTCCCCTCCTCTTGTGCCTAGGACATGTTCAAACAACCTAGGTATTTTTCCCGGGGGTACTATTGAAGGACTTGCGGTGGGTAGCAAGGCAGCGTCCAAAAGACTGACCGGCCCGATTCTCCGCCATTCAGGCGTGGACGCCGCCCGGCGCCAGTCGCCGTCGTCGACTACGCAGCAGCAGCTGCCCTCCGCACGGCTCGTGAGCGTGCGAGCCTTCTCGGACGAGTCGCGCTCCACGTCGCAGATGAGTCAGCTCCTCGTCAACTACGGCCAGTTCCTGGCGCACGACCTGGGCAACTCCGCCAAGGGACGGCTGCGTGAGTAACGAGCTCCTCTGGCCTACTCTTTTCAACTTTTGTGGAAGTTTACCGGACACGTCAACACAGCGCAGGGTCGTAGACAATCAATGAGTGGGCGAGTGGGGATCACATTGGACATGCATGCTTTCACGTGTCGAATTCCCAAGCACGCAAAACCGAACAGATTTTTAAAGTGAAAGCTCAAGCCTAAATACCATGGTACATATCTACAGCAAGTGCAGTGGCACCGGTATTAGAGCAATGCGAATATAGTGCAGTGGCACCGTTAAACAGCAGTGGTAAAGAATATCCTCGCTTGAAACGCTCTCACCAGAAATGTAATATACCTATAAAGGGATTCACTCGCATGGATTACAGAAAAAAAACTTATGAAATCATTACCCACTGAAGCTTAATTTTGTTGCGGAAGTAATTCCCCACTTGTACAAACACACCTATAGTCTCTATTAGCTGACTCTGAGACAAATTAGCATGTAGCATGAATCTTGATTGTAATAAGTGAGTCGTGTAGACTGGACACGACTGAAGCTGACGGAGTAGATCAAGCAAAGTTATGTAACAACAGTCCAATTTACATACGTATTGTATCACTTTACCATGAAAATAAATCCGAGTGCAAACAACGATGTTACTTTCTGTTGTGTCGCTAAGGGACAGTTGCGTCGAAGTTCCGTAAGAATAGCAGCTGACGGACTCAGCATGAGCTGCTTACTGGTCATACATACCTACACCAATAGGTTCATTAGGGACATCAATTGATCGTCTCTTACTTCGCGAAGTCTGCTCAGTCGTCTGATTCTGCTCGTTCCACTCTTTTTCTCAGTTTCCATGCGTGCGCGATCAATGCGCGAGTCTAGGCGTGCCGACGAGCTGGCGTGCGTGCGTGCGTGCGTGCGTGCGTGCGTGCGTGCGTGCGTGCGTGCGTGCGTGCGTGCGTGCGTGCTTCGCTCACGGTGGGATGGGTGAGTGAGTGAAATGCGAGCATGGCGGCGGCGAGGAGGACGTTGACGCAGAAGACGGCCGAGAAGAGGACGAACGTTCTCACGTGCACCGCGAAGCTGCCGAACAGCGTCGACAACAGGAACAGACCGCTGATCGCCAGCACGCCGCGACGACTAGCGCTGAACGGAGCACAATGTCCTCTCGCGCGCAAAGTTACAGGTACACATCTGGCTCCGATTTCCTGATGGATCCACTCCACTAGAACGAGCGTCGGCTGCTTGGTTTCTTCCAGAGCGTGCACGACACGCATTATCAACTTGGAACTGCTCGCGCGCGTGCACCACTGACCAAGCGAGCTGGAGGCGCGGGCCGTCGACGCGGGCACGGCGGCGAGCGTCGCGGGTGCGACGCTTCGCCGCCGTCGTCTATAATGACGAAAGGACAGTAAAGCCTATAATGACGATGATGATGATGATGATTAATTTTTGTAACTGTGCATGCAAGGAGCTTCTCCGAACAACGTGTCCAGGGGCACAGGCACTCCATTCCTCACGGAGGCGCAGTGCAACGTCTCCTGCATTGACAAGTACTCCGCCCCTGGTGAGTTGTCAACATGCAAATTTTCATACGGTATTTTAAAATTCGATTCGACAGCGCCCCTGCACATGCGACGCAACGAATCGCCAGTCGCAAACGCGACAAAAAAGACTCTTTATAAAAGGAAGGATTTCTCTCAATTCTTGTCGAGACCAGACATTACTGTGTTGGAAATCTTCTACTCTAACTTGGAATACGTTGACATTGAGCAGGTTTGCTTGATATAACGTAGTAGGTACAGCTTCATAAATTCTGGTCATTGTTGTATCTAAGAACCGGCGGATGTATGTATCAATTTGAATTTGAATTTGCATAAAATTTTCAATGAATTTTTACAATGCTATGATTTTAGAAGCAGGCGATGACCTTCACGACGTTCATTAGCAACATCGGCGGCCAGATTCGGACTGTGGGTTGGACTCAGCATGGTGACGAGTGGGTTCTCCTTCAAATCTAAATCTTAACTACAATTTAAATATTAAATTTAATTTGCAGTAATCAAGTTCCTGATGCTCTCGTGGACGTACTGCAGTCACGAGTGCGCCAAGCGCTGCGGCTACTGGTGCGGCTATTGGTGCGGAGGGAGCACCGCCAAGAAGTGAACCGCTGATAGACAATAAACCCTCTAATTATCCCCCCCCCCCTATAATAATACGGATGTGTATGTGAGACTGTGTGAGAGTGTGTTAGAGTGTACCAACGTGTGCGCACAGCGCCGTTTTTCCCTTAAAAATCGCCTCCACGCGCCTTTTTGCCCACACATCTTCCCACTCATCGACACTTCCAGTTTATAAGCCCCCTATAATTAGCCCCCCCCCCCGATAATTATAAACCCTCCTGGAGTTAGAACGAAACAATTAGCCCCCGGGGGGGCTAATTATAGGGTTTACAAACCAAAAATTGCAATTAGAGGGTATTTGCAGGTTAAATTCACATGTGGAGGGTCAACTCTAGGGGGAGCTTTGTTGCTGCTGAAACAAACAGCCACAGGAAGGGGGGGGGGAGGGGCGTTAGAATGTGCGCTAACTACAACGTGTGGGAATTACAGAGGGTTCACAGTACTTTGAGTTCCGTGATGCTATTGAGTGTCGCGTTCTTGAACGTCAAGGTTTGAGCGTCTTACAATGAGGTGTATAGGGCGACGTTCATTCGGCATAGATTATCGCCTTTGTGATTGCGCGTCGAGTTCAATCGAAGTTGTTGATTTTCAAGTCTAAAAACAGTCTGCTCGACACAGTGCTCCGTGCTCAGGGCGTGCATAGACGCACTTAGATGCGCCCAGGCTCACTTATACATGAGCACTCAGCACGAGCGAGCACGAGAACTTTATCAATGCGATGTGTTGGCTGTGTGCGCCTCTCCCGCTTCTCTGTGTACCGTAATCATAAAGCGTCAGCAGCGTTTTTTTTTGCCTATCTTTTCTCCGAGCAGTGTTGAAAGGGGGCGCCATTGAACGGATTGATTCCTAAACCTGGTTCAAACGAAACAACCAGAGACGCCCTGGAGTGACGGCTGAAGGCACGACGCAGTACTCCGCCTGGCTCAGTCACTAGCGCTTGCGCAACGCAACCACAAACAATCGTTACCGAAACGTTTCCAAAAACCGCATGCGTTCAAGACAGAAGTTTCCGATCGCTCATCGCAGCCAATCACGCGTTGCGAATCGCTACTACTACTACACTTTACCGGGGAGTCGCGCCATGGTTCGAAGTTAAGCGACCAAGGGTTCTTGTCACTGAAATGGTACGGTTCGTGCGTGCGTCTGCCTGTGCGTCTGTGCATATTTAGGCGCGTACAATTTTTTGCAGATCTTGTGGGTATCGGGAGAGCTGTACCAATTGATCTCTAGGAATTTGCACGTGATTTTGACCAGGTCCAGGCTCCGGATCTCGTAAAGCTGTTTTGACAGAGCCGATTCTGAATTTCGACTATTGTCACCAAGTGTTGGTGTACGGACGTGCTCAATTGAAAACTCAGCGCGACTCAGCGACAACAACGTAGATTTCACTCGTTTGTGGCCACAAAGGCAATTCTCACAGTCCTCTCCTCACCCGTATACTTGGTGGGCGTCCGATTTTCCTCGTAGAAGCGGTCGCAGTGTTTGAGTCTGGAGAACTGCTCGCCCAGGATGTTCGGGCCCAGTTCCCCGAGCATTCCTTTCCTCAAGGGCTTCTCGAGCAGAATGCCCACGTACAAGTCGACGTTGTCCAAACAATTCGTAGGCCTCTAGTAGTCACCGCGTTTTCGCTCATAATGCCCAGCGAATGCAGGTCGGAGAAGCTCGTCGGTTTTGTTAGTTTGTAGGCGGAACGGAGCGGCGTAGCCAGCCAATCCGTGGTCGCGGCCGCGCTGAATGTTGATGGCCGCCAAAGCGCCCTCCGTAACGTGAGCCGTTTCGAAAAGGCGGTTCCGCAAAGCGTCCACAAAATTGCTAGAGAAAAAAAAATCTGGGACTGCATCTGGGGGCACGACACGAGCATCAAGTCAAACGAACAAAAACATCACTACCGAAAATGCAAAACATGCAAAATATTGCTAATACAATCTACTGTACTTTCAATTTCTCAAGTAATTGTACATCGTTGAAGTGGGCCTCTCCCGAAAGGCTGCAGAAGGGGAAGAAGGGGAAGAAGGGAAAAAAGGAAAGAAGGTGGTGCTAACGGCCTAAGCAAGGCCTAAGCTTAAGCCTAAGCAAGGCCTATGCCAAAGCCTAAGCAAAGCGTAAAAAAATGAATAAAAGCCTTCTCCCCTTCTTTCCCCGTCTTCCCCTTGCGGAATAAGTCCTGCAATATTGCCAGATCCCGTTTTTCAAATGTGTGCGCTCACTTGTCGCATCGTTGAGCCTTGGTCGTCAGCATTCCTGCCACCAAATACACTATGTTTTGACTGTCGCTATGAAATACGTCCGGATTGAAGAAGTTTTAGTGAGTGGCAATATAACTGCTGCCTGGGTCTGGATTGAGCTTGAGAAGTTCACGCATCAGACTGTGGCCAACGCGCATGGCTGCTGTCGAAAAGCCGTTGGCCAGGGTCGCGTCGCAGTCTGAGTCGTACACTTTTGCGAACCCGTAGATCCTGGAGTGAAGTTTGTACTTGCGCCGGATCGCTAAAGAAGCAACATGCAGAGAGGGAAACTGATCTTACTCCTATACCCCTACTTTGGTACTTCGAAAACCTAATACCACTGTTCAAGGTAAAAGACCGGTTAACTATGTTGTTGGAAAACTACACACCGTGTTTATACATGTAGTACATTTTCACCCTTTTCTGCAAAAAAAGAAGAAAAACTGCAAAGTCGTTTATTTCTTTCATTATTATTTATGTACGTCTTGGAATTGGGTACACAGTGCGAGCAACTCTGCATGCAGCCCTGGTCCAAGCAGTTGTGGCAATAACTGAGAGTACACCAAGTGCTGGTGTCCAGCGATGAGAATGCGTCTCGCCTCTTGGTAGAGCGTTTCGTCGTCCCAGTGCGGGTTCACTGCCGCCAGATTGTTGGCAAGGTAATTGCGCATCTCATGGCCGCGGTGTGCACGGCCGTCAACCCAGTCTGTATGTTGATGCCAGGGTCTGTGGCCAAGAAGCACTGATTGCCCTTTCGACTCTACAAAAGACAGTTCAAATGTATACTGTTCATTTGATGGCGCACAACTATATTCCAGCATCCAGTAGCCCGTCAGGTAGGTATACGCTCTGCATCGCACATACGCGTGAAGTGTATGGATGGATAAGCGCACATACCTAGGTCGACATAGCGTACCGTAAATCCTCATGTACAGTGTCGACAGTCGTTGTTGTGCGACAAACAAACAGTTATTGTGGTTATCAAGCAGTTGTTCGACAGATACAAATCGGCCAATTGGGCACGTATAGGGTAGCTATGTAGCATGGATCGACGTGCCTGAGTACTGCGAGATCGAAATAATAGTGCCCAATTCGAAATTGTCCGTCCGGAGCAAATTTTTTTTTAGGATTTATCCTCAAACGCGACAAGTAGTAGGCAGACCCACTTCGTTCACATTACGCAACTATGTAGGTATGTACACTCATTAGGGAAATTTGGACGATTTACGACTTCGAACGGTAGTACCTATTGACGTGTTCATCAGCAGTCATGTTCACATGGTGATGAATTTCTTGACTAAAATTGCTTCTAAAATTAGTTATTACACTACAAAATTGCTTAATTTGGTGCATAGGTATAGTAGTGCATCAGCGTAGAAGAGGTCAAAGGCAAGTGCAGTGCTCGAGGTCCCGTTAAAAGATTTGCGGTTTGTCGTTGTTCGGAAAGCACGCCCACTTTGCACTCGTCCTCGCCGCAGGTGTCGCACGGTGGGAGTAGATGGTCTGGCGTCTCTCGCAGCCTGCCGCCGCGCTTCTCGCGCACGTTCTTGCCTCCGTACAGGTTGGAGGCGTCGATGTAGCTTGGTTGCTCCGTTGCGCTGCTGGCGCACGCCTCAAACGATAACGATAATTTCCGTACCATGCACTATCGTACTTGGTTTACCCTCAGTTCCTCGCCCCCCCCCCCCAGTTCCTTCGCCCCCCAGTTCCGTTCCTCGCCCCCCAGTTCCTCGCCCACAGTTCCTCGCTTTCTCAGTTCCTCGCTTTCTCACTTCCTCACCCCCCAGTTCCTCGCCCCCCAGTTCCTCGCTTTCTCAGTTCCTCGCTTTCTCACTTCCTCGCCCCCCAGTTCCTCGCTCCCCAATTCCTCGCTCCCAAGTTCCACAACTTTCTCCGTTCTCCTCCAGCTGGACGAGTCGTGGAGCGGTGCTAGTGATGGCCGAGTGCACCTCATGCAGGCTTTCTATTGCTACCGGTCGTGGAGCCTGTGACGGGGCAAACTGGTGGGACGCGCAGACCTGCCTAAGGGTAGTGTACGCGCAAGTTTCAGACCCATCGCTCAGGATGAGAAAAAAATAATAAATTTTTGCAATTTAAATTTTTGCGACACAAAATCAATTTCTCTACACTGAAGCAATGGAAGCTGGTAAGAACAGTGGCGCGATAGTCCCAGTGTACTAAGGGTGCGCAGACACTACGTGTGAAATCGATCCGGTTTGGTGAAACTGAAGGTCTTGATCCACTTCAGCACCCAGTCCGTTGAAGACCAAGTACTGGTTGGTGTGGCCAGTGCCAAATTGTCAGAGAACACTCCATAGCGACTCTGAGCATTCGCGCACGCACGCACGCACGCACGCACGCACGCACGCACGCACGCACGCACGCACGCACGCACGCAGTCTAAGTCCTTGCCCGAGCACCCGCTGAGTGCTGAGTGTGTCAGTTACTTCGTCCCACCATAAACACAGGAACTTGGGAGCGAGGAAATGGGAGGCGAGGAACTGGGGAGCGAGGAAGTGAGAAAGCGAGGAACTGAGAAAGCGAGGAATTGGGGAGCGAGTGTCACACTACTGTCACTTACGCTCGGATACTAACGCTACTGAGAGCGTCCTGGGAAGGCAGCCAGGTCAACAACACGACAACGACATTCTCCATGTTGCTGCGGCATACTGTATAGCGTTTCTCGCGAGCAAATTTTGGCGAGGAAAAAATCTACCACAAAATCGTTCACCTTTCCGTGTCGCTATAATGTATTTTTAAAAGATTATCAGCGTACCCTTCTCGTCCGTAAAGCCTCTGGAGCGGATGAGTCCCAGACAAGTGTCCTCTTCAAAGTGCGGATCGTCGACAGGCACACCGATGGGAAAGCATTGGTCGCTGACCGTGTGGGCCGACTCGCATCTGGCGCACTCTTGCACGCACTTGCCGCTGTTGTAGCGGTACAAATCGCACTCGGCTGCAAAGTTGCAGTTCGCTCTAGTCTAGCAGTCTAGTACTAGTAGTACTCTAGTCGTGTTCAAACTGTGCTTGACATCCGAACTGCATCAATTGCGGAACTGTGGAGCTGCTGCATTCTAAATGTATACGTGCATTTCTCCGTAGAGCATGCATGCCCCGTTCATGCGGTGCAGCATTGAGTGCGAATAAACGTAACAGTATGCACAGTAACGGTACCTGTACATAGGTAACTACAGTCCATTCACGGGCAGGTTGTAAGTATCAAACCGCGTCAAACAGTGTCACCGTCACGCACGCAGGTGGCCCTTTGCGAAATTGCCCAGGTCGTGCACGAGGAACTGGCCGTAGTTGACCATTAGCTGAGTCATCTGCCTCGCCGACCGCGACGCGTCCGAGAAGGCGGTGAGGCTGACGAGTCGCGCGGACGGCAGCTCCTCCGTCGACGACGACTGGCGCCGGGCAGCGTTCACGCCTGAACCGGTTTTTGGACACTGCAGCGCCATGAAAAAGCTGAAATGCTGCTCTCTCTCCCTCCCTGGGACACTATTAGAGATCGCTTAAATTTTCTAACCCGAGGGCACTATTGAAGGGAACACTACTGGAGCATTTGCACGTACGTACATATGTACATACTGTGTGTCTCGTCTCTGCTCTGGGTCGGGTCGCTCTGCTCTGGGTCGCTCGAATTAATTAATTAATTAAATTAAGATTAAAGTATATGCTCTGGCCAGTTTTCGTTTGGTATAACGAAAGCACAAATCAGTTCATATGTATGATCTTCAGTTCAGGGCTTGCAGCCCCAAGTCGAGAACGTACATGTACATACCATCGTCATACACAGGCGGCACAATCCTTCTGTAGAGACGGGACGCACTGCCGAACTTGGGATGCTCCAGATTGTTGCATGTGCCGTCGTGTGTACGGTACATATCGTCTTTTCGGCAAGTGATTGGAGAGTCATGACCGGGATGAGGTCTTGCAACGGACAATAACAGAGACACGACCATTGTTGAAACGATCATGCTTCTTCACTTCAGTTTTAAAAATTGTGAGTTTACCGATAGGTGCGTCACAGTGCAAAGAAAATCTGCTCAAGCAGTGGAGACAAGTCGTCTGCACTTTATACTGAGGGCTGACAAATTTCGCTCGAATCGTGACATCACAATGCCACCAAAACTTGCATGACAAAAGTAAGAATTGGTGCGTTGACAAAACGACAACAGTTCACATCTTTTCAGTCTAATGTTGATCACCCGACAAACGACTGTTTACCGCAACAATTGCGTCGGCAATTTTATTTGTGAGAACTGTCAACCGTGCAACTCGAAACTCGAAATATGTTTGTTTGCTTATACCGGTGCAGATTGATTGGATATGCATGGTTTCACGAGTCGAATTCTTTCGCGTGTCGTTTTCTTTTCCACGATTTCTATGGAGTTGACCGCCCCAGCTCAGCATACTAGCCAAACTGATCATACATACAAATGTATATGACATACACGTATACACATACACGAATAGTTGATTTGGGATGGTATCTATACATCTTTCCTTGCTTTTGAG
>JASAMY010000421.1:0-21229 GCA_030248085.1 Paralinhomoeus sp. GSCO2_6 | reverse complement strand
CATGTTCAAAATTGTTCGCAGTCCCTAATTTAATGATCAGAGATTTAATGACTTTAAGGATCGCGTTATTTCAGTGTTTTATGGTGTGGAGGCTAGATTGTGTGTCGCTCTTTTGTAATTTAAGGAGCGGAGATTTAATGATTTTAAGGATCGCGTTATTTTAATTGTATTTTCTGGTGCTGAGGCTTGATTGTGTGTCGCTCTGGCAGGAATGTAAGGAAACACTTTTCTAAGCACAAGTAGTGAACGCAAATAGACACTTTTGGGTCGATTCTTGCTGAAAAACACTGTACAAAATGCATTTATTTAGCAATATAGTATGTAGTAGAACGTTTGCAAAAAGTCTGGGGAGGGGTTGGGGTGGGGTTTTCGCACGAACCACGGTGGGGGGAGGGTTGGGGGGGTGTGGGGTAGGGTCAAAACCAGCAAGTGGGGGGAGGGAAACCCCCAACCCCCCCCCACCAGTTACAGGTATGCCAGTCATAGGTGTAGATTGGTCCAAAAGCCAGGGGGGGGGTGTCTGGGGGTTTTGAGGGGGGGGGGGTCTAGAGCCATCCCGGATAACCTGACCGGGATCGAGCAGTTGGGAGGAGGGGGGGTTGTAGTGGAGGATTTGGCACCATAATAACGTGTAAAATGGGTACGTTTTGGTCTAAAATGGGTCAAAATAAGGTCTAAATACCACTTTTCAGGCGTTTTTGGGTCATACTACACTGAAAAAAAAACAAAAACACGCATCTTTGCCCATTTTTTTTAATATTGAGAGAGGGTTTCCCGCAAGTTCTCCAGGATGGCGATGGCCAGGGGGGGGGTCGCTCCCGCAAAAAAGCGGGACGGCCATAGCCAGGGGGGAGGTGAACCCCCCCTAGACCACCCCTGAGCCCACCTATGATGCCAGTAGTACCGTTCACTATTTTTTGCTTTGGATCATACCTGTAACCAGGTCTGCTTTGGATGTAGTTCGATGTTCGCTAATGTACATGATGTTTGATCGCTTCAAAAAAGACTTATTTCCGTGGAATACAATAGCAACACTCTAGACATGTCGACACATACTACAACAATCAAAATCACGCGATCTTTAAATTACCGATCCTTAAAGCAGTCATTAAATTAGGGACACAGCGCCATTTCTAACTTTGATGCAGTCGCTGACGTCGTTACCTTCCTCATTGCCACGAACACAGCAACCAAACGAGCCCGAGCCAGCATGCTACAAATAAGAAAATTTGATTCGATTTTCAAATATATTAAATTTGAAAATGTGCAATACCGTACATTTAACGGTCATTAATCATTAATCATTATCATTAAATTAGGGACACCCTACGAGAAATCCGACCAAAGGCAAATTTGAGATTCTCCCCTCCGAGCTCCGATGGTCAGTTACACCACTGATTATTCACTGTACCAGGAAAAGCTGTCTTGCTCGGTCGAATCTTCCTCTGCCGGAACTCGAAATTTCCACAAACTGGCTACACTTCGCCGCTGGCCAATCCCTCCCTTGTGATACAACGGGCAAAAACTAATAGATGCATCCACATCCGATTTCACATCCACATCCACATCCGATTCAGATCCGGTTATTATACAGTTTGCCGTTTGTCAATTTTTTTTGGGAATAAATTTGTCACCGTTTGTTGAGTTTTCTGGAGAAGGTGAGGAATTGGAGAATGAGCGACCAAAAGGAGGCGTCGTCGTCGAGCGCGGCGTTGGAGAGCGGCGACTACGGCTTTGTCGACGAGAATTTCGAGCTGAACAGTAATTTTGAACGCGATGTCTCCGAGGAGGATGGCAACCTGAGCGACACGACCTTGCCCTACGTGGGCGGCCGTCCTTGCAGTCCCGTGGAGTCGCCGTCGTCGCCAATTAAAAGCCCCCCACACAAGAGGGCCGATCAGCGGTCGACGCCAGCCCACAGTCCAAAGTTGGACAGCGGTCCCCCCCGGTGACAGACTGGAGCAGCGGGAGGGATTGGAGAGAGATAGAGCTGTGCCCCCATGGATCGGCTGCCAGTCCTTTGAGAAGACGCTCGACGTAGCGCAGCTGTTGTGCGACGCGTCAGAAGGGAGAGTGAACACGGCTAGTGGGTCGCTCCATAAGTTGCCTGTCGGATGGCGGAAGGGAGCGTACGTGGCGAAGCTGTCCTTGAGGGACTGTACTACTGATGGCTACGGCAAGTGGAAGTCCGAGCGCAGTGTCACCACGGAGTTCCTCCAATTGGTCGACGACGACGTGCAGGTGGTCTCTCGTCATCAGAAGCAGGGTTTGAGCGAGGATCAGATCGATCACGACTACAAGCTGCTGCGAGCCGACTACCGTCACGCAGACTTGGACACCGACTTCATCAAGCGCGTCTACAAGATGTTCCGCAACGCCAACGCCGAGCCTCACCTCGCTCTCGTGCAGTACCAATGGCGAGTCGAGCCGTACGATTTCACGCCTTCACCGCATGGCAATGCAAAGAAGAGGCTGGAACCTTACTTGAGGTTAATTTCTTTCACCTACACTGATGCGTTGATGACAATGCAGACGCGAAGTTCTGGTAGAATGCTGGTCGCTGGTCGAAAAAACAAGAACGAAAAAACAAAAGAGCAAACAGCAAACTGTATAATAACCGGATCCGAATCAGATGTGAATGTGGATGTGAAATCGGATGTGGATGCATCTATTAGTTTTTGCCGATACAACGCCGATTGGCTTTTTCCTCTTTGGGCGGTACACTTTCACCACTTTCGCCTCTTTGGGCGGTACACCAATTTTTTGTTCGGAAACTACGGTAGACTCGTTGTTACGCATTACCACGCTTGTGTGCCTCAAAATTCTCGCTCAGATGAAGCTCGCAGAGGACGACAGCTGTGGTGGGCACGTGGTAGAGGGCGGACTTTTTGAGCGCGGCCGTCTGAGCCGCCTCCTGGTCGCAGACGACACTGTGGAGGCACTCGTCTGCGCCGACGCCAAGCCGTTTGGCGAACTCGTCAAAGGCAAACGCAAACTAGAAATTAACTGCAGCCCCTTTTTGTTTCCCACTCTAGAAGGACGGGACGGGAAGAGAGACCCCCCGCCGCACCGGCGCCGTCCCGTTCCCGCCCTCCGTTCCTGTCGCGGCGCGCGGCCTCCCTCTAGTGATGGCAATTTTGACGTTTCTCATTTTTAGGTAGGTAGGTTAGGTAAAACTGGCCGCAAAAAGGCCTTAGGTAGGTTAGGTTAGGTAAGCTAGATCTTTCTGCTAGGTAGGTAGGTAATCGGGCAAATTCTTTAGGTTATAGGTAGGTAACTTAGGTAACTCCAAGCTGTCAAGTGTCAGGCAATTTTGCCTGCATGTAGTGTAAACCTCCGAGCTGAGCTTGCCAGCACTATGCAGTGAACTTATCTTTACCCTGGACAGTATTAGTGGAGGTTTTAAGAGTAGCAGCTTTAAACTTTGAAAGTGTTCACCACATTTAGAGTGCAACCGTTAAGCTTGCCCACAGTACAGCGATTTCAGGCGCTTCGGTTGAAGTTGGCTGGCTGTTGAGGTTATCATGACTGAAACAAATCTTATTAATTAATGAGTATAGGCAGTGCTTACCAAGTGCATGCAAATGTGCACTTCCTGCTTCATGTGTGCAATGCACATACGGTACATTTTATAGCATAGCCTATGCATGTTCTTTCTGCAGTGCCACATTTTTAGAGAACAGCCCATTGGGACTCTGAGCATGTGTACACGCACGCACTCACGCCTCACTAGAGTTGGGAAAAATAAGTTTTGACTATGGATCGACGTATTTTTTTGAAAAAATACGATATTTTTTCGAAAAAATACGCATCTTTTGTATTTTTTAAGAGTACGTATGTACATGTACCATACATCATAGTAAGTCATCAGCGAAGTGTCCAAAGCTTAGAAATCGGTACATACAGTAGCTCAAACGCTGTAAAACTGCGCAAGCACGCAAGTGGACGTATAGGAGTGTGTGTGTGTGCGTGCGCACGTGTGTGTGTGTGTGTGTGTGTGTGTGTGTGAGGTGGGTGAGTGGCAGGTTAGTGGAGTAATGAGCGACCAGGAGATTTGGCGAGATTTGGCATCCACCAAAGTGAGCTAAGAACGCGACACAGGGCGCGATGCAAAAATTGAGGGCGTGAAGAGGAGATAGCAATTGCAAAAGCTAGCAGAACCAATTAATTGTTGTGTCCGCGTCCGCTGCGTCCGAAACCTACCGTAAGCAAAACCTAAGCGTCGTAAGAGTAATGTGATGTAAAAAACCGTCTTGTGAGAAGTCTACCTGGTACCACCAACTCGCATATGCTCTTCAATGTTAGGTACATTGATTAACAACAAATGTTTTATTATCTATTGCAGGTTGATTCAACAAAATACAGGTTTACGACTCCGACTTACTACTATAACCTTACGATTACAACTACGACCGTATTTTTTTTAAAATAAGATACAGGCAGCGACGAATTTTTTTCAAAAAAAATACGTGTATTTTTTTGAAAAAATACGTTTGAAAAAATACGCGCCCAAATCTACGCCTCACTCACGCACGCACACACGCACGCACGCACGCACGGACAGACATACGCAAATACTATCTCTGCATTGCTGCTTACACACTGACACGCACCTTGCGTATGTTCACTATAGGGATGAGTCCATTGAAACTCAGAACGCCTGCACAGCACATGCACACACCCACGTACGCACGCACCCACAAAACACGTACAAGCACAGATGCTGACATGCACTATAGCTGGCACGCATTGTCGCTGGCACGCACGTTCGCTGGAGTGGCACAGACTAACACACCGACACGCGCCTGGTGCATTTTCATTAGGGGCGAGGCGCGCAGCGTCGAGAAAGGCGCGCCTCTAGCAGCAGCTCGCGACTTAGCGCCGCGCTAGCACTGTACCGTACCATCTATCACGTCAAGTTTGAGGGTCTGGTCTTGAGTCACCCATTCGCCCACGCACCGATTCAGTAGGTGTTCTTGAGGAGCATTCGCAAAGTGAAACTATTTAGATTCTGTAGACGTCCAATGGACTACAATGTACATGAATATCGCAAGTGTCGTCAGAGATACAGTGCACAAAGAAGTGATCTTCTTGCCAACGTAGCTACAACAACCAATCAAATCCGACCGCCGCAATGCCGCAAATGTAAACAATGACCACGTCGGCCTACTGGTGTCAGCAGAATGTTTCTGTTTGCACATATCCATTATTTGACTCAACAAATTTTGGCTTAGGTAGGTAACCTAGTAGGTAACGGCAAAATCTAGGTAGGTAGGTTAGGTACAGGTAGCTCGATTTTCGCGCTAGGTAGGTTAGGTTAGGTTACCTAGGCCGAAAAAAGGCTAGGTAACCTACTAGGTAGGTAACCTAGCTAGGTAGGTTGCCATCACTACCTCCCTCCCCTTCAGCGCGCGCGACCTAGACGCTAACGACGCTGCCCCAGCGCAGCCCCCCAGTGTACCAAACGGACCACGTGCTTTGCGTAACAACTTGCAACCCACTTTCAAGCACAAGCATGAATCGAACCCACAAACGCGCACTGTTCATATACACCATAGCCCATGCTATGGAGCTGTTGGCCATAGCCGGACAGTCGGACAGCTGTAACAACGAATACCAGGGAATATGTACCGTCAGTTTAGGCGTTCAATAGAAAAATTGGCGTTCTAAAGATAAATACGCATTCGTCAAAAATTTAGGCTTCTACGAAAAAAAAATCCTACTGGTATTTAAAACAGACAAAAAGGAGTAAAGGAGAGGTCTTCTTACAATTTAGGCCTTGCTTAGGGTTTAGGCTTTGCTCAGAGTTCAGACTTTGATTAGGCTTAGCCTGATGCGTCGCTGAGGCTCTGGTAAGAAGGGTCAGCCTAAGCAAGGCCTATGCATAAGCAATGCCTCAGCCTAAGCAAGACCGATGCCTAAGCAAGGCAAACCCTATGATGCCTAGGTATGCAAGGCGTAAATTATAAGAAAACTTGTCTTTTACAAAAAAAATATAAGATAAAAAAAAAAATGTGTGTTTTGTAGCGACACTGCCTGTTGTAAGTGTTGAAAAACATGCGAAAAGTGGGCTCCAGCGCCTAACGCGCGAAATATAGGGTGCGTTAACACTTCACTACTGGAAATCAACACTTCACTATTGCATTGCGGTACCTTAGAGGGTGCCTTTGATGAATTCAAAGCTGATGACGATAAGCTGTTGAGACAGAGTGATTGATCAGAAGGTAGTAGCACGACACGGCGCATTTCGCATGCACGCTGCATGCGGTTTTATGTAAGTTTGTTCTTAGAACATCCGATGGACAGTCTAGCGTCTCCAGCGACACACAGACATCAAAACCATTGCCGATTCAGATCAAACAAGACGTGGTTCGCGTCGGCGGCGTCGACGACACCGACAGAATAGTAACACGTTGCGCACTGTTCTGGGCTGCTGGCAGCAGTCCCGACTCGAGCGAGCATCAGCGAGCGAGAGCATTTGGCGCACGCACAGGCTTCTCGCAATTGTCTCTCCGCTTCATGCTTCTAGAACAGCAAACTCGGCCATTGCCTGGCCCCAAGCCCAGGATGAGAAAGGAGGAGGGTTGGGGTTGGGGTGGGTCCAGGCCCGTTCAGGTGGCAACGGCCCCGCAACGCCCTTGGGCATCGTTTGGAATCGTGGTGACTGTAACCGACGTGACGTAATGGCCAGCTTTCAGGGCCCTATCGTGCCCAACTGTGATTACTGTGACCCACTCCTCACTAGCTTGCCGCTTGACTGCTCGCGGTCCGAGCTCGGCCCCGAGGAAGAGAGGTCCTCGCCACGACACCGGACGTCATCAACAGGCGCGTATGCCTCTCCCCCCCCCCCCCCCCCCCAGCCATTCCACCAGGCCGAGACAGAGCGAGGCCGAGGAAGCAGCCACAGCCGCTTCGTACCGTTTCAACAACAGTCGAATCAACAATCAAATATGCGGACAAGGCAGCTACAATATAGTGTAAAATGTAAAAGAAAGTATGGGAAGGCGCGTAAAACAGAACGAATTGAAATTTGCGATGGTTTGCGCATCGGCGAAATTTCGGCGAAAATTCGGCGAAATTTTCCGCGTAGTGAAGTGCAAATACGCGAAATATAGCTCTCCAATTGAAATTTAAGCCGAAAAAAAATTTTGAGCTTGCCCCCCCCTGTCAGAAAATCCTGGATCCGCCAGTGGCTCGGGCATTGCTCGCACGACACTAGAGTCCTGCAGAAGGAGAGGGAGGCCGCGCGCCGCGATAGGAAGGGAGGGCGGGAACTATGCGCGGCGCCGGTGCGGCGGGGGGTCTCTCTTCCCGTCCTGTCCTACTAGAGTGGGAAACAAAAAGGGGCTGCAGTTAATTTCTAGTCAAACGCAAAGTCCGCCTTGCACTTGGCATTCACCAACGCGAACGCCGCGCAAAGTGCCGGTGTCGTATCCCTCTTCCTCCCCCATCCCAAAATATCTTCCCCCTGACTCAACCCAAACCTCTCTTTCGAATTCCGCCACTGTACCGCAGGTTGTACCGCAAGAACGCCCCACTACCCGTGGTTCTACAGGGAGGTTCAGTAACGTCAGGTGTAGTAGTAAAGAAGAGGGACTGAAATACAGTATTCTACCGAACGATGGCATTCACAGTGTTACACGCGCATGTGGAAAAAACTGCATAACCTGTGCATTTATTAACACACGCAACTATATTACGGTGGGTTCTACGAATCAAAAGGTGACGACTAATGCGTCGAATGAAACTGTGTGGGACTGTAAAACTAAAAATGTTGTGTACCTTATAACGTGTAGAAAGTGTGATTATCAGTACGTAGGAGAAACGAAGCGATTGCACTTTGTTTGTTGTGACACATGTGTAACCAATTTGCTCGCTCGCTGTGCTTCGCCTCTGTGCCTTTGTAATGTCGTACACCGGGCTTCGACGAATAAACAAACAAACAAACAAACAAACCTGTCCCACATTCAACCTCACAACAGTTCAGCTCTATTCTGACAATGTCGATGGGGTTGTGTCACATATCACGGGCTGCTGTGCTATCGAAGTGCCTACCAACTGCAGATCGCCATGGGAATGAAAGCTGCAGCTGCAGCCACGCGGGTGCTCACAAATTGTCTTTTAAGAGGCGTTCCACAGAATTTCCAGGTATCCGATGCCCGCAAAAAAATAGATTTTGCTAAAATCGATTTTAGGGGGTCCAGATGAATGTCCCATTGGTGGTGGGAACACTCATTTCGACCACTGACCCCCACCCCCTTCGCAGGGGTCTCCTAAGTGAGACGACTGAAATGCCAAAAATTGACCAAAAAATAGGACTTGGTTGTTTTGGGCCATCTCTCTCAAGGGTGGTGCGCCTAAGGGCGTGGCTAGTAGGTGGTACCACTAAGTTAACAACTCTACTAGCACACCCCAAGTTGGCACCTCTCTGCATCCTTCCTAGCTTATTTTGCGATGCTCCAAAATGGGTGCGCTAATTTTGCAAAAATGGCCATAAGTGCTGTGCCACCAAATATTTTTTGCCCAAAATTTACCACCAATGGGGGGACCCTTGGGGCACTCTACCCTCAAATTTATAGAGTCTAAAGCCCTGGAGTTCGATAGTTATAAGCCGAAACCTTCCAAATGCTCCAAAAATGGCTGTGCTATTTTCGAAAAAATAGCCATAAGTGCTGTGCCACCAAATATTTTTTACCCAAAAATTACCTCCAGTGTGGGGACCCTTGGGGCACTCTACCCTCAAATTTATAGAGTCTAAAGCCCTGGCGTTCGGTAGTTATAAGCCGAAACCTTCAAATTTCGCGTTTTTTTGCACGATTTTTTGCCTTTTCGCCATTGTCTTTCGCGCAAATTGGCCCTCCCCTTTACGATTTGTTGTGTAACAGTAGCCCGCATACATGGCTGACAATTTGTTGTTTGTTGTTTGTTAGATTTGCACCCATGACGTTTGAGAGCTGTGCAACTCATGTTCGGCAAATTGTCAGCCATGTATGCGGGCTACTGTTACACAACAAATCGTGAAGGGAGGGCCAATTTGAGCGAAAGACAATGGCGAAAGGGCAAAAAATCGCGCTAAAAACGCGAAATTTGAAGGTTTCGGCTTATAACTACCGAACGCCAGGGCTTTAGACTCTATAAATTTTAGGGTAGAGTGCCCCAAGGGTCCTCCAATTGGTGGTAATTTTTGGGCAAAAAATATTTGGTGGCACAGCACTAATGGCCATTTTTGCAAAATTAGCGCACCCATTTTTGGAGCGTCGCAACATAAGCTAGGAAGGATGCAGAGAGGTGCCAACTTGGAGTGTGCTAGTAGAGTTGTTAACTTAGTTGTACCACCTACTAGCCACGCCCTTAGGCACACCACCCTTGAGAGAGATGGCCCAAAACAACCGAGTCCCATTTTTTGGTCAATTTTTGGCATTTCAGTCGCCTCACTTAGGAGACCCCTGTGAAGGGGGTGGGGGTCGATGGTCGAAATGAGGGTTCCCACCACCAATGGGACATTCATCTGGACCCCCTAAATCGATTTTAGCAAAATCTATTTTTTTTGTGGGCATTGGATACCTGGAAATTCTGTGGAACGCCTCATAAGTGGAGCAAAGTTTGCAGTATAGTTGGTAATTTGGTAGACTGTTTGTGGCAAATGCAAATTTTTATTTTTTAAACTCACAGGTCCAAAAAAGGGTACTAAAGCTAAAATCAATGAAATCAATCAATCAATCAGTGTGTGGCATGTAAGTGCGCATGTTGCTGTGGGCACCTACTGCTTTATTTCTGTGTATAGAGCGAAACGTACGTATAAGTCATGCTTCTCACTCTAGGGTACAGTTCGACTATAGGGTGTGTAGTTACTGTAGTTCTAAACTTCAGGTGTTGGAAACTTGTACATGGTAACGTTACACGTTTCAGAGCTGACAATGGGCGGCGTGGCGATGTTGTGTGCCTTCTGCGCCGGTCAACCACCGGAGCCAAAGTGCTGTCGCGTGTAGATCAGGTGACGGAACGTGATCCCAGTGATCAGGATGGATCCAATTCTATTCAATACTTTCGTTGACGCATGCAGCGAGTACCGACCCGGGACGGTCAAGCACGCACGAGGCGCGAGGATCGACCCTGCATGCATGACACCACAAACGCTGGCGGAAGCAACGCTCGAACTGAATCGGTCTAGTAAATTGGCCTTGCACTCAAAAGCAGCCGACTTCAGGAGCGTAATTGGGGACGGGCAGCTTGGCCGGCAGCAGCTCCCAGCTGAAGCGGCCCAGGCGCTCGATCGAGTCCAAGAACTTTCCGTCGTAGCCTCCCAGCGCGTAGATGTCCCCGCCGCAGCTGACGAGGGAGAAGCCATAGGGTCTGGATGGGTTCAAACCCTACACATTGCACATACGTATCGTAAACCCTCCAATTAGCCACCAGGGCAGAGGGGGAGGTCTAACGGTTTCAATCGGCACGTACCGTAAACCCCTTATACTTAGCCCCCCCCCCCCTATAGTTATTCACCCTTCTAAGACCACTTTGAGTTTATAAGCCTCCCCCCCTATAATTACGCCCCCTCCCTAAATGGACCATCTTCTGAAAAGAAAAATTGTCTATGTCTGGGTGTATGTATGGTCGCGTATGTGCATGTATGTATGTACGTGTATGTGCATGTGATACTGTGTGAGAGTGTGTTAGAGTGTACCAACGTGTGCGCACTCGCAGCGCCTTTTTCCCTTAAAAATCGCCTGCACGTAAACAGTTTAAATTAAAACATAAGGAAAAATTTGCAGGTGGCTGCAAAAAAGGTGAATATGTGACGCTCTTGTGTTGAAGCCCAGTTTGAAAAAGAGCGGTATTAAGCCATGCCCCTCTGATTTCTGGCCACTTCCACATTGTAGCTGATCAACTTCAGTTTGAACAAACCATGTATTAAATCTGAACCAAACGCAGCAACACGTCACATATTCGGCGTGTTTTGTGTTCGCCCGCAATGGAAATAAATGTGCAGCGAAAATACCCGCAACTGGAACTGGCTGACATTTTACACAGATTGAATGTGAGAAATAAGCACATGCACACGTATGCATGCGCGCGCGCACGCACGCACGCACGCACGCACGCACGCACGCACGCACGCACGCACGCACGCACGCACGCACGCACGCACGCACGCACGCAAGCACGCACGCACGCGCGCAGCACACACGCATGCACGCAGCACACACGCGCGCATTAGGGCATTACATGGCTGGGGGCACATCACAAATGTTGGACGAACAGTTCGTCATTGGGTGTAATGCCAGAAGGGAATGGAGCAGGATTGTAGTACGTATTGTATGTCTCGCCTACACATCACCAACTGTACATCGTCACCAACCCACATGCAACAAATTTTAGCACTGCAAGACATTCTTTGGCAGTGTCAGGTTCATGGTAATGAGCAATAATACCGACTTGTTAGAGAAGAGATTTGAGTTGATGGACGTGTGTGCTTGGGCTTGACTGAGTGACATGGCTCACAAAAAAAAACGCCAAATATGTGACGTGTTGCTGCGTTTGGTTCAGATTTAATACATGGTTTGTTCAAACTGAAGTTGATCAGCTACAATGTGGAAGTGGCCAGAAATCAGAGGGGCATGGCTTAATACCGCTCTTTTTCAAACTGGGCTTCAACACAAGAGCGTCACATATTCACCTTTTTTGCAGCCACCTGCAAATTTTTCCTTAATACAGTGTTTTTTCGTAAGACAAAAGGTGATCATTGCCATAAACGCACGCACGCACGCACGCTCGCACGCACGCTCACACGCACGCACGCGCGCATTAAGGATGCCTAGACACTAGTCCAAATTTGACAGTTTTACAGAAAAAAAGCCGCAGGTACAAGTAATGCAGCCCCACCAGCATGCATGTGTGTGTGCGCGCACTGTGGCTTTCTTCACCCACACAATAGAGGTGGATCCTGCCCAAATGGTTGAGCATTTCCAATTGCCAGTTCCTGGTTGCCATCAGTTGTACACTGACCACGCAACATCACCCGAGTGGGTGAAATTGTGCAGCCAGCTTGGCAGCAGGAACAAGACAATTCCAAAGGGATGGCCCAATTCTGTGTGGCCCAATTCTGTTGACCAATCTAGCAATCCTACTCATTGCTTCTAGATTGGTGTCTAGTGCTGAATGGCTCCTAGCAGTAGTGATACTCTGTTACATTTCTCCAGTTAGCATATTCTCCTTCTATTTACTTGTCGTTTTTTGCCAGGCACCGACTCGTTCATGGCCCCAGTGCCATCCATCGAGCCTAGTGCCTGCTCCTACTCGGGTTTCGATAGAAAGGCCGTGTTGTGCACAATTGAGTCCTCAATAGGATCATATACCACATACATGTATACCACATCATATACCATATAGGAACATACATGTACATGTAACCGGCTTGCGTTTCGATGCGTGCTGGTGCGTGCGTGCGTGCGTGCGCTTTGGTGCGTGCGTGCGTGCGTTTTGGTACGTGCGTGCGTGCGTGCGTTGGGTGCGTGCGTGTGTGCGTGTGTGCGTGCGCTTTGGTACGTGCGTGCGTGCGTGCGTGCGTTGCGTTGCGGTGCGTGCGTGCGTGCGTGCGTGCGTGCGTTGCGGTGCGTGCGTGCGTGCGCTTTGGTCCGTGCGTGCGTGCGTGCGTTGCGGTGCGTGTGTGCGTGCGCTTTGGTCCGTGCGTGCGTGCGTGCGTTTCGATGCGTGAGTGCGTGCGTGCGTGCGTGCGTGCGTTGCGTGCGTGCGTGCGTGCGTTGCGTTGCGGTGCGTGCGTGCGTGCGTGCGTGCGTGCGTTGCGGTGCGTGCGTGCGTGCGCTTTGGTCCGTGCGTGCGTGCGTGCGTTGCGGTGCGTGCGTGCGTGCGCTTTGGTCCGTGCGTGCGTGCGTGCGTTTCGATGCGTGAGTGCGTGCGTGCGTGCGTGCGTGCGTTCGTGCGTGCGTGCGTGCGTGCGTGCGTGCGTGCGTTTCGGTGCGTGTGTGCGTGCGTGCGTGCGTTTCGGTGCGTGTGTGTGTGCGTGCGTGCCTGCTGACTGTCTCAGACTGTTTGAGTGGTGGGAACATACGTGTAACCGGCTTTGTGAAATGGGGAGGGGGGAGGGGCGCCAGAGACCATTCTGGGGTTGGGGGGGGGGTAGGGGGGGGGGGGGAATTGGAGATGAGTAAACTTCTGACAGCAGGGGTGTTAAACACCCCCCCCCGGCCGCGTTAATGTATGGGTGGAATGCACTGAATGTTTTCATTTAATTCTTGATGATGTCAGCCAAAAAAATGTCATTCTGAAGCGCGAAAAAAACGCAAAAAAGGTCAGGCGGTGGCAGGGAGAGACAGCAGAGTGACGTAGAATGTATCGATTTCATAAGGGGATGCACCACACAGAAGGCGCGCGTGCGGGATTCGAACCCGCGACCTCTCGATTTGTAGTCCAAGTAGATGTTTGAACATTTCCAAAAATATCGCTGCAACGGCCGTGAATAGGGCACGTGTTATGACTCGATCGATTCCCCTTTGGAAGGCGGTTCTTTTAAACTGTTACTCGCTCAAATCTTTTAAAGCAAACAAAAGTTAAAGGTGATCGAAATGTCAACTGTCACCTGAATTGTGGGTGCGCCACGAGGGTCGAGCATCGAGACATAGACGTCGGAGCCGCCCGATTTGTCGAAAGGGTACTATTCCAGGTCCTGACGGTCAACTTTCATCCTTGCAGCACAGCTCTGCGATGAACGTGTGAAGCGCCTATAGCTGACAAACTTTCAGCCCAAAATCCCACAAATTGAGGTGGTTTGACGACTGGCGAGTGAGACATGCGCATCGGAGCCATCGAATTTGTCGAAAGGGTACTATTCCAGGTCAGGACGATCAACTTTCATCATTGCAGCACAGCTCTGCAATGAACGTGTGAAGCACCTATAGCTGACAAACTTTTTGGGCGCAAATTTACGAAATTTTAATTGCCAATATCTAATTACATGGCTGGAATTTCAAATGTCTGGAAAGCGTCCTAGACTTGCCTTGTAAAACTGTTCACGAAAATCAAAAAACATTTGGGGGTTTACTCGGCTTTTTTTCGAGTTTTACTCTTGGTGGAAACCACCCAAAAAAACGGCTATGTCCAAGGTAAAAAATCGATAATTGGTAAAAATCCGCAATATCTCCTGATCGGTAAGACGTACAAACTAATCCTTTAGAGTGCAAAGTTGTTGCCAGGGACTGGATAGGCACACCAAGTTTCATCCCGATTGGTGGGGGCTCTAGCGAGTGGTGGTCCAAAAACTGAGTGCAGAACACGAAAAAAAAAAAACGACGTTTTTTCAAAACATTTTTTGGAGTTTACCATTAACGCGCGAGAATACGAAAACGCGCGATGGCTCCTTGGATTCCTCAGAAGAATGCGCTTCTTTTGCGCCATAACGCGCCGAAATCCGTTCAGGCAATCAAAAGTTATAGGCGATCAAAGATTCAATAATCCGCACTGAGAAAGTGGTCACATATTAGGGGTCAGACGCTGACGCGCTGACCCTGATTCTAAGCCTCGCTGTGCATTCGCCCACTGCAACTCCTATTGCAAGCATTGTGCTTGCAGCGCAGAGATCATTACGTTTTTTATGATGGATTCTTGGCCACTCTACAACATCAGGACAATATTCTTTAGCTTAGGAAACAGAAATCCGTCCCCAAGCAACACAAAAATCGCAAAAACAAGCGAAGTAATATGCCTAGTGGGAGTGGACCTACTTTACTTTTTCTGATAACATGATTGTTAGTGGTCAGAAATCTCAAAATGTTTGTTTATGGCGCTGTTTGTTATGTATTAATTGTTACAAAGATTCAAGATTGTTATGCGCCCAAGCCGCCGCTGAAATGGCCCAGCATTCATAAATTTCGACAGGGTCCCTCCCCCGTCTGCAAAATCCGACTCCCTGGCTTCAATTTCGCCGCCACCCTCGTCACGAAATCCTGGATCCGTCACTGATGTTAACTTAACTAGTAGCTTACCTTTTCAATAATTTAAACTCCAACTTACAATCCCAAGTATGGAGGTGGCCGTTTGTCTGTTTGCATTCTGCACGCAGTTCCCACTTCGCCTGCACTGCGTAAATACCGCACTGCGTAAATACCCTATGTGTACAAAGTGTAGCTGGATTGACTACAGTGTACGTATAGGTACCTCATGCAGCAGAGACAGCAGCGCAGTGTCTGCGCCAGCACTGCATGCGCCTTATCTACATACATTGTAGCAACGGCATTCGGCCATGACACTCGGCCGTCCATCCACGAAGAACGCTCACTAGTCCTTTAGCGGCCTCGTTGGACGCGTTTGTGCAGTGTGCTACGCATGCGTGAGCATTAGACTACTAGCCCCATGGCTGCGACTGTTTGCATTGCGCGTAGCGACGCCAGTAAAAAGTATGCAGACTTTTTGTTGTTTTTAATTTTTATTATTAGAATAGTAGGAAACGCTCTTTGATTTAATTTTTAAATACCTAAGTCAAAACACTTTTAATCAAGTCATTTTTAATTTTAAGAAGTGCGCTGAGACATATTTGATTTACTTAAATTACTTAATTAGTTTAGTTGAATTTTTAACAGTGTGTAATTTAAAGTTACATAAGTCAGCTCTAGCAGCATTACACCAAACCATTTTGTTGATGTCAGTGCGTACAATGTACCTAATTTGAGTGGATACGGTAGCTATTTCAGCGATAATATGTACCTTACCTAACATTGCATTTTCGCGTGTATTTATTTTGTGGAAATAAATGAGCGTTTCGCCTCTATGCTTAACGCCCAGGCCGGCGAGGCTCTTCAGAAGCAACCGGCCTTTAAATTATAGTGTATTTGAGCAAATTGACGGGTTTATTACCACATTACTGAGAGAAACGAAGTGTAGTACATATATACAATTTTCACCTGATTACCTGCTCTCTTAACGCCAGGTTCTCGTCGCTTTGCTTGGAGCTTTCTGCTATATCCATGGTATTAGCTGAGTATTTGCAGAATTTGTAGAGAATTTGCAGAGAATGCAGATCTTTAATTCCAATTTACTTCAGATTTAGAATCTGCTGCAGAACTCTGGTTTTCGTGGAGTATACGTAGATGCGTTGTAGTAGTGCGTAATGGGATATTTTGCGCAATAGGCTGCGTGTACTGTAACGGAGTTATTTTGGTGCAGGCGTTAATTCGGTGCAGGCCTGGTCATAATTTAAGTATCCGTTTAATTATGTTTTTTCTTTTGTAGTTTGAGCATATTTGTTTTAATAAGCTTTCTTGATTGTGTATTGCCTTGAGTATATGTTTCATAGTCATATTTTTGTCACATTTGTTGCACAGTACATATTCATCATGTAAGCATTTAATTCTGTTCCACATGTCGTTCTCTGAAGTCGTCAGGCGTAGTATGCGTAGTATTTGTCCTCTTAGGATTCCATAGGGCATGTTCCGTGGCACGTTGCTACCCTGCATGATGTAGCGGTTAATCTTGAACTGGTATGCGTCCGTCTTGTTGTATAACTGCACTTCTGCATTCTTACTACGGATGTCAATAGTTAGATCTAGGAAGTGCGTTTTGTGGTTGCAAATTGTTGTGTTGTTTAGCGTCAGTTCAGTAGGATACATATCTCTTGCTATTTCTTGGAAATTTTGCAGGTTTATGGCTAGGATGTCGTCAACATACCGGAAAATGTATTGGTCGTTTTGCAGCTTGTTGTTTTTAAGCCAGTTATATTCGTACCAGCTAAGACAAAGATCAGCTAAAGCACAGCTGGTGACACCTCCTTGTGGGCAGCCTTTTACTGTGTGGAATATAATGTTTGCGAATTTCATATATGAGCTTAGTAGTATGTCCTTGCACAATTCTTTAACTTCGCTTTTGTGCCAGCAGTGGGGACCAGTTTGACACTCGTTGAGGTACGAAACTTTATTATATTTGAGTGTCGTATAGTCCGTTTTAGCGTTTTGATGGCATAGGTCAATTACTGAATTAATGCCTTTGGTAATTGTAGTATGATTCAACGATGGGTACAAGGCAGTAAAGTCTCCAGAGTAGATTATGTGTGCTGTGTCAACGTCTTTTAGCGTTTCTGCTACAGTATATGAATTATTTATGGATACGTAGGTTTTGGTTCTGTTCCGTGCATAGATCGCGTTGCAGTAATTGTTGAAATGTTTAGTGTAGTGACTGAGGAAAAGCTTGCAAACATTTTCTAGTGGTTTTAGGCTGGACTTCTTAGCCGCTACAATAGTCCGAAGTCGTGGTGGGTCTTTGTGTAATTTTGGGTTTGCAAAAATCAGTGGTATTGCCTTGTAGTCTGCCTTTAAATATTTAATTTGATACCTCTTATATAATTCCAGGTGAATGGACGTCACTTTGGCTTGATCGAAGTTAGTTGGTGTATACGTTTCATTTTGCTGAAAGACGATTTTATTGTTTTGGGCTATGAGTCCACATTCTTCTGCAAGTTTTTTTATGTAATAATTTTTGCATACGATTGAGTAGTTCCCTGGTACTTTGTCTGTAGTGGTGATAATATATTCTCTTTTGGAGCCCTTTAAGGTAGCTGATACTCGTAGCTTTTAATCCGCTATTTGAGCTGCGTAGCGTGCACTGTCGTATCCTTTGGTTGATTTGTTCAGCTATTTTTTGTTCAATGTTAACCAGTTCGACACTGTTGATTATATGTTTATCTGCAAGCAGTTTTAGGTATGGTTTTGGTTCATTATGTATAGATTCTGCTATTTTTTGTTTGTTTTCGAGTATGTTTGTTTTGTATTTTGTACCTAGGCAAAGTAGTTTCTGAGATCTTCATCTTCAACTAATGCTTCAGGTCTCCTGTTATTACGTGTCTAGTATCACTGTTGGCAAACGATTTTTCACATTTACACTTTTGCAAGTTTTCTAATGCGGTGATCAGTTTCTTTTCATCAAGCGTTCTTAATTCTTTGCTATAGTTGCATAGTCTCGTCCATAGAGGTGGCGCAGTTTTGTAGGTTATTTGTACATCCCACGTAATTTTTGGCAGAGGTCTCTGTATTATTTTGCCGATATTATTTTTAGATATTATTTTACCAATTCCAATCTCGGATACAGCTGTATGTACATGAGTAATTAAGATTCGTTTTTGACTGTTTTTCATGGTTGCCTGTACATTTTCTTTTTTTGTATCCTTTAGTAAGGATCCCACTAGTAGTGCAGTCACTTCATTGCTGTACTTTTTGTGAAGGCAGATCTGCATGATTTTCCCAATAAATTTTATTTTTGATTTTTTCAGTTCAAGGGTGGCCCAAAAAATGTGCCCTTTTTGTATTTTCCGATGAACTGACCATGGCCGGATTGGCAATGAAATTTTGTGGGCTTATAGCCAAATACAATCTGTATACGCCCTCCAAATATTATTCTCATCTGACCGCCATCACGTGATTCACGGTCATGTTCCCAAAACACCCGAATTTCCAGCCACCACCACGAAAATTACCAACGTGGCTCCTCTCATCTCGGCCGATCGGGGACGGATCCGCCTGAAATTTTGCAGGCTACAGGGCACCCTAATTCTACCTCGCATGCCAAGTTTCAGCCCGGTCCGTTCAGGTCCGCTTTAGTAACACAAATTCAAACTTTCAAAATTTGTCTTTGTTTTTTGTGTGGTTGTTTTCATGCGTGTTCATAATAATAATACTGTAAATATTTTTGATTGCTTTTTTGCTGAATAACTGTGATTTGTAATGTTTGTTGCAATTATCTGGAATTATCATTCGAATCAATTCTGGCGCAAAAAAATTTTTCGGCTTTTGAAGGGCGATCACAATGTGACGCTCAGAGGCACTTCAACTTCTTCCTCCAGCGAACCAGGTTTTTTTTGAACGATTTGAGTTTTTATGGTTTCTCAGCGTGGAGGTTTAAAGCGAAAACCGGAAAAGCGGGCGACCGCGAACGGCTTTGAAATGTAGGCGAACATTGCAGCAATCAAGCGTCACACGTTGTCTCAGGATTCCAATCCTGGGACACACTTGAGTCAAAGAAAAATTCTCCAGAAGTTGGCCATCGCGAGGGACGTCTGTCCAAAGGGCCCAGCGACATCTGGCGCTGCGATGCTTTACCGAAAGTTCCAGTCCATCAGCTGAATCCATTGAGAAGCAGCAGCGCCGGAAAAGAGGCGGATAATTTGCTTCGTCGGCTACCAGTCGATGCTGTGAGACGCACGGTCTTTACAGACGAGAAGTGGTTTGAGACTCAGGTGTGATGGAACGCGCGGAACAGCAGAATTGATGGCGTCTGACTCCAAGCGCGCCATTGAGTCCCGCCGTCTTGTTGGTTGAGAGGGAAAAGAAAGCTCAAAGGTTTTTGAACCTTTTTTTCACAAAGTTTTCATTTTGGTTTGTTTTGAACCACGGGACAGCCGGCGTGTCGGCTGGGAAGACGAGACTTGCACTTCGTCCCTCCGTCAACAAAAGTGACGGGTCACTTCTACCGCAGCCTGTTGACGGACGGATTTTTCCCCGACTGCAAGCGCCTTTTCCCATCGGAGGACTGGATTTTTCTTCAGGACAGTGCTCCATCTCACACCGCAAAGGACACTGTGCAGTTGCTCTCGCGGCAGTGCCCCGACTTCATCCACCCGACGGAGTGGCTGCGGTTCCACCATCGGGACCCTGATGGACTATCGCGTGTGGGAGGTGTTCGAGCAAGAAGTCTTGACAGGCACCCGTCCTTTGACAGTCTGCAGTCTCTGAAAGTGCGGCTGCAAGAAGTTTGGGCAGATATTGACGACGGGCTTGGATCCGCAGTGTGATTCTTGACCGAAAGAACGGTTTTCGAGCTCGTCTGAGGGCGGTTGTGTCGCAGAACGGCGCTCAAATCGAGCACATGTTTAGAAAAGATTCGAAAATGGGTGGTTTGATGTGTGTGTGTAGCGCTCACTACAGCAAGCCTTAAACAGAAGTAGCTGAAACTTGGCATGCGAGGTAGAATTTAGGGTGCCCTGTAGCCTGCAAAATTTCAGGCGGATCCGTCCCCGATCGGCCGAGATAGAAGGGGGCACATTTTTTTGGTCCATTTTCATGTGGTCCGTCACTTCGAAAAATCGGTGTTTTGGGAACATGGTCATGAAATGCGTGGGTGGTCGGATGGGAATATTGGAGGGTGTATACAGATTGTATTTGGCTATAAGCCCATAAACTCCACTGCAATCCGCCATGGTTAGGTTGAGTTACGGAAAATACAAAAAGGGCACATTTTTTTTGGCCACCCTGTAGGTACCATTCATCTTTATCGTTCATGAGGAATTTTAGATTGTAGCAGGATCACCAAGCATTGGCATCCTCCAAAGTGCCCACAAGGCCATTTAAAGGCCTTACATGTTCCCAAGAACATACTCAGCTAAGTTCCTCACAGTATACAACCTCAGCGTCCTAGGTGTTGCCTTACGATGAGGCACCCTGCTTGTCTCTGTTCAGCTCACGTAATACAGTTAATAAATTAACTACTCCAGTGACCTTTTAAGTCTGCAGTTCACGTACTGAAGGCAAGTAGCAAAGCGCATCGTGTGTGATTCATTTCCAGTGCATGTACTGAGTGTATGACAGCCCGCACCACGGACAGGCCTCCCGCTGTCTCCTGCCTTCGAGGGCATGGGAAGGCTTCCTGGGATCCTGGGCTGTCACAGGAAAAGTTATTGCAACTGTGGCAGACGCCTGGCCAGCAGTCCTGGCAATAGTCTCGGAGGGAACCCTCTATTCCTGGCACTCCTGACCTCCTCCACCGCCTCCATATGTACACCAAGCAGCACAGCGCCGAACTAAGGCACCGCCCTGTCCCCCGTGGTGCCAAAGGAAGATGCTGCAACATAGAGTGTACCTGTGGCGGATGGAAAAACTAACTACAGTATACAGCCAAACGGCGGAACGCACCAAATTACTTACGCATGCGAAATGACATGGCTACTCGATGTGGCCATAGATGATGTTACCTTCACAAATACAAACTCGAAATCATAACAACAGGTTCAAGAAATAAGCACGGAACGGTAACACTGAAAACGTAATCTACATGATAACATGCATTAATGTGGATACCAATACATAGGAAGAAAACAAAACGTAAACTGTCAGCTAGATTTAGAGAACATCGAAAGAGCAGTGCTCAACAATAAGGCTAAAATTTTATTGAATACTTAGAATATATTACCATTCAGTTAAAGACATGAGAATACTACAATGCTTTCAACCCGAAAACA
>JASAMY010002388.1:0-21234 GCA_030248085.1 Paralinhomoeus sp. GSCO2_6 | reverse complement strand
TTGTTGCTGACATCGCTCTGCACGGTACCGTAACTCTTCCAATAATTTTCCAGTGGCCGTGTGTGGGGAGTGGAACAATTGGAGTGGGCGGACCCCACTGGGAGATTCACGGTACTGTATCTCGCAACCGATTCAGTTCAATTACAAAAATGACCCAACCAATGAGGCGACGCTGCAGCGGTGGCTTCGACAGGTTGAATCGACTCCGAAAGAAAATGGTTCAGAAAGAAAAATCGACCATCGCATCAAGTCCGAGGACTGTGACGCCGAGGATGACTCAGAAAATTCGGTGGTTTGGTACCTGTCCTGTATGTGTGTGAGTTCTCATCTTCCAGTCAAGCCTGTGCAAAGTGGCACAAGGCAGAATGAAAACGTTATCACAGAGGCAGAGGCCTGAGTGCGGCCTCTTCTTCTGCAGAAGAATCTGCACGTGGCGAAATACAGAATCCGAAATCCCCCAACGCTGTGCTGCAATCCAGAGCGTCCGATCGAGCCTTCGATGACATGCCGGTGCTGCTTGCTTACGAGCCAGCTCGTGACTGCTCCCAGAATTCTGAAAGAAGTCGCGACCAAGGGATCAAACTCGAGCACCGTGTCATCGATGTCATAGACATCATGGAGGAATCAGAGAATCTGATGGAAGCTGCCGCAAAGTCCAGTGGCAGTGCGCCAACACCTCCAGTCCACCTGCTGCGGAATGGCACACCCCACAACCGAAACGTCACAGAGATTGGTAGAGTCGTCTCTTTACTTCCCAGTGAAGAAGTTTGCGCAATGATGAGTAGCTTCCAGCTCAGCTGCTGCCCTCCACCTCTGTGCTGCGACCCAGAGCCTCCAATCGGGCCTCAGACGACATGCCGACGCTTGCTCAAGAGCGAGCGCTTGGCGCCACTCTGACCGCAGCTGCCATTGGTCAGCGCTCCGATGGCGCAGCTGAAACGGCCGCAGCTAGCGAGACTGTCACCGGCAGCGACGAGGCAGCTGCTGACACAGAGCTGGCGACGGATGCGGCTCCAGGTGCGCACCTCCTACTCATTCGGTGGCTGCAGACTTTGCGTCGCCAGTCTACGCGGTGTAACTCTCCTCTCCAGGCAGTGCCTGGAGCGTGTGTGTGTGTGTGTGTGTGTGTGTGTGTGTGTGTGTGTGTGTGTGTGTGTGTGTGTGTGTGTGTGTGTGTGTGTGTGTGTGTGTGCTGCTCGGCCTTTTCAATCGCACTCCTCAAGACGTCATCGGTTGCAGGTCAGGGCGACGTGGGCGTGGTCCGTTGCAACACAAGTGCTACAAGGCGGACGTTGTCAAGCACCTCAAGCAAGTCCACGGTACGTTTGCGTGCCTGTCTCTGCCTCCTTATCAATTTCCGATCTTCCAACACATCAGGTACTGGAGACGCCAGCCTGCCGCGCCGTAAGAAGAAGAGCAAGGAGTACGACGCAGCGCTGGTCGCTCTGGAGCGGTCGTCTCTCTTCCGTGAGTCTCCGTCGGGGGAGACCGTGGCTGTGGCCTTGTGATGGTAGAGAGCGCGGTGCGCCTTGCAGCCACCCGCAAAGACAAACGCCGCGAGCCCGGCCCTACTGGCCAAGCGCAACGTCGACGTCCACCGGAGCTGCAAGAGCCAGCGCGGGACGAAGGTCTGTGACGACAGACGACGGTCGTGTGGGACACCTACATTGTACGTACTGCCACACAACGCTTCCCGTCTGCATATTAACTTATGGCAATAACATCATAACAGGCAATCCCTTTGCAGTTGGCTACACGATCGTATCGGTGCCCATGGCGCCCAGTTGGCCCAGTCTACTCGGCGCCTAGCCTATTTGGGGGGGGGGGCTGTTGTTGTTGTTGGATTAGGGGCAACGCTAGGAGGCCGTCAATGGCCCATCCATGCAGCATACCCATATCCATGACGCCTTCTTGCCCAGACCCGGCAATCAGCCAAAGACCTTCGGAAGAACGCCATCTATGATCTAGAGCAGCGATGGCACGAGAAAATCCACAGAAAGGGAAGTCCTCGGTCTAGTGGGTCCATCAAGAACCGAACCCACGTCCTCGCGCGCAAGAGGCAGATTCTTTACCACTAGGCCATACGCTGCCCCGGGGGGGGGGCTAGTTGTCCCAATTCCCGAGTGGTGAGCCCCGCAGTCTCTTGCCCCCCCCCCCCACACCCTGTGCACCTGCAGAGAGCAGTCAAAAGGCTTGTTGGAAATCCAATGTGCTCTGCCAGCATAGGTTCGAATCATGCTTGCTTCGGCACTCTGGTGTGTCGCTCTGGGTCCAATTTTCTGTAGTACACTACAGTATGTCTTTTCATTTGCACGTCTGAATCGTGTCACAGGTCCAGGATTGTTAGTCAAGTATGGTATGTCTCGTACATCATACATGTAGTAGGTTTCTCAACTGATTCAGTTCACTTACAAGAACAACCCAGCAAAGCAGGCGACGCTACAGCGGTGGCTTCTGCAAGTGGGGTCACCGAAACCCAAAAGAAAATGCGGCAAACGGATCCAACTCGAGAACAGCGCCGCCGTAGATGCCATGGACACGACGGGGGATGAAGCGAACTCTATCGATGTTGAAAACGTTCCCTGTGGGAGTGGTTCCCCTACACTGCACCGAGTTCGAAATTCCTCTCCTCGCACTCGTAAATTTGAAAATTTGTCCGCTTTGTGCGAAAATTCGCACAAAGCTGGGCATTTTCAGCCGAACCGCCGCCCTCCGTGGCTGCGCGAGGAGCGAGCGCAAGCGAAAGCCAATTGGGTGACTTCTGCAGCAATGCAGCAATGACGAGCGCCCAGCTGCTGCCGGAACAGTCGCGAGAGGAAACGGTGTCGCAGCGTGCGGAGATGGGGCCGGAAGCGGCGGCACCACCAAAGCTGCACCGCCAAAGAGATGGGAGTGCGCGTGCGGGTTGGTTCCCGCAATCTTCGTGAATATACGTTGCCGCAACACGTTTGGTTCTCGGCGTACAGACGCGAATGCAGGCGGCCAACTGTGCGACTTTTGTCTGGCCTGCCAAAAGGTGGTGGGCAACAGACTGCAGCACACTCTGAGCCACGCGTCCCGTGACTTGGGCCTGCACCGACACGCGTGCACAGGCTGCGGCAAGGCCATCGGTGAACCCGGAGAGATGCATCTTCGGCAATGCCCCGGTGAGACCGCGCCCGCTCGCCTGAGTGTCTGGCGCTAACAGCAGACACCATACATGTAGTGTAACTGTGTGTGTTTTGAAGTTGTGGGGGGGGGGGGGTCGGAGACCATTCTGGGGGGGCATGGGTGGAGCTTGTTAGCGGATTTGGAAGGGGATGGGGTGTCAGAAGGGAAAAATGTACCGAATTGTGCCTTAATAGGCACTTTTTGGTCACAAATAATCAAAGTGAAAAAGCCGAAAAATGCACAACTTTTTACAATGGTAGACAGAATCAAAACTTCAGAAAAATCTGGGGGAGGGTTGGGGGTCGTGTAAACTTGCAGACTGCGGGGGTGGCAATGGCAACCCCTCCCCCACCCCAGTTACATGTATGGCAGACAACCACTGTTCTGCAGGTGGCAGCGACAAGGGGGCAGCCGTGTGCGCCCACGACAGCGTCAAATTTCAATCGACCGTGCAGCGGCTCCGGCGATTCCTCTTCGCAAAGTCGCAGTCCAACAACGCGACCTTTTGTGTCGTATGTTTATTCTGTATTCTGTTTGGGATGCGCGCCATAGAGAATTTGTTGGGAGCTCAGAGTACAAACCGTAAATTCCCCAATAATACCCCTCCTCCAAGAGTAGACACCCCTCCAATAATGACATGTCAGCAACTTTGAATTGCAAACCAAACCTGCAAAACCAACAACTTTGAAACCATAGTGCCCTCCTTTCCAATACTGAGTGGAACCCCTCCCCCAATAGTGCTCCCCCCCCCCCTGGTGGGGAGAGACTGAAAGGACAACACCCTGAGGTCACTATTGGATGATTTACGGTTACGGTACTCACACTGTTCTAGGTTGGAACAAAGAGAATCATCACCTTGCCGCAAGTCGCGTCGGCCAACTCAAACGATTCACAAGGTAAACAAATTGTATTTTACCGCTACCTATATACTTTACCCGTATATTTGTACGGTACTTATTTACGGACATACACTGCGACCATACTTGGAAATAAAAAAAGTTAAGTTAACTTGTAAGTTGAAGTTAAGTTATTGAAAAGTAGAGCTGACTTTAACTTGAGTGCTTGAGGTCCAAATAACTTGAGCTAACTTTAACTTGAGTACGTTAACTTTTACAAACTTGAAACTCGTGCACTCGACAGCATTTACCGTAAATCCTATGATTAGCCCCCTGTGGGCTAATTGTTCGTTCGAGCTCTAGGAGGGTGTATAATTGTAGGGGGGCTAATTAGGTATAGGGGGGGCTTATAAACTGGAAGTGTCGATGTGTGGGAAGCTTTGTTGGGGAAAGGGCGCGTGGAGGCGATTTTTAAGGGAAAAAGACGCTGCACACATACATTGGTACACTCTAACACACTCTCACACAGTCTCACATGCACATACATCTACATTCATACACATACGCGACCATACATGCACCCAGACTTAGAAAATTGTGCCTTTCAGACGATGGTCCATTTAGGGAGGGGGCGTACTTTAAAGGGGTGTGCCCACTCAGAAAAAGTTTCGCTCTTACTTTGCATGCAAGTTGGTTGTCCCAAATGGGTCAACAAATGAAAGGGTCTCGCTGCGCTCCGCTCTCATTTCTCTAATTAATTAATCAAAAAACTACCAATATCGCAATGAAATTCATATGCGACGTGCACCGTACCATTCGGCCGTGATCCCAAAGGAAACACAGTACTCCCAAAAAAGAATCGCTAACAAAGCGTTGGCGAGCGGCATTTTATTCGAAGTGTACTGTGTGCCACGCTTAGCAACCGATTTTTGAAATCCCGTCGGCAGCAGACGACACACTCGTCAATTTTTGTTCGATAAATTACTGAAAGTTGCCGAGAATCGCCGGTGAGGCGCCGCTTCGGCACGCGCGAGTCCTCGGTCAGTGACGAAAATGTTCGAAAATGTATGCCTGTCCAGTTGCAATATTAAATTATCGCGCCTTTCAGTCAAATAGAATGGAGTTTGAGGAAGAAATGCCATACAGAGAGCTCCTGAGAGTCGGGGCAAGACATTGTGGTGCTTGTGGAAGGGAAACTCGACGCTTTATTCCTTTCCACAAAGTCGTGAAATGTCCGACTCGTGGTGCCACGTTCTCTGCCTCTGGTTGAACCCCGATTTTGACGTGGCCGTTGGTTTTGGGCGACAAAATTCGAATTTGCGAGCATCACTTCCAACCCAAGGATCGTCGGCGCAAGCGTGATGTCGTCCCTCTCCCATCAGAGGAGCCACCGAGTGAGAATTGGCTGAGCCATGCAGTAAAAACACCGGGTTGGACGTTGGATCATTGGGGGAGGGTGGGGGGGGGGGGGGGGGTAGTCAGATAGGTCCCTCCATACCTGTAACTTGGGGGGGGGTCGGGTTACCCCATAGGTGCCCACGGAAATTGGGCCAGGGGAGGGGTAAATCGCCAAATTTTTTTTTAAGGCAGGGGGTGGGTAAATCAGGATTTTTGGGATGGAGTTTTATTCGTCGGAATTGCACAAAAAAATGGTACTTATTCGCCTCAAAATGGACACAAAACGGTTCAAAACGTGATCTAAACGCTATTTCTGTGTACCTTTAGGCTGTAAAGTACAAAAAACAGCACTGCAGGCACACTTTTTGCCATTTTTACAAGACAAATTGGCTTGAAGCTCCAAAAAATGGAAGCCAGGGGAGGGGTCGTCGCGATTCGGGATCGGGTCTTCCAGGGGGGTATACCCCCCTCCCCCATACCCCCCCCCCACGGGTAGGTATGGTTACCCTCCCTACCCCACATACCGCAAACCCTATAATTAGCCCCCCCTATAATTATACACCCCCTAGAGCTCGAACGAAAAAATTCGCCCCCGGGGGGCTAATTATAGGGTTTACGGTACTTTCCAACCTCCGCCCTACAGAGGTGCTGCTGATTGGGTCTGGAGCTGGAGCCCGAGCGGGAGGGAGGGGGGGGGGAGTTTGGGAGGGTCTAATCGGGAGGTGGGAGGGGTTGGAGTGGAAATTGCACGTTAAAATTCTGGTTGTCACTAGCTAGGACAGGGTCTGCTCCCCCAAAAAAACGGGTGGACTCACGCCAGCAGGGGGGGGGGGTGGGGGCTTGCCCACCCACCACCATCGCTTACTTCAGCCGCATTTGTGGATTCATGCTCCGAAACGATAACACTTTGGGGTCCAAAGTCTGATGTTTTGGCTGTCAAACTATATACGTAATTTACATGTAAATTGTTAGTGGTTGGGCCAGGGTAATTTTTATCCAGTTCCAAATACCTGAAACTAGCATGCGGTTTACTCCCATTCGCGTCGTATTTAGCCGCCAACAAAACGCCAGGGTAACGCCTTTAGCTTTTCTGTATTTAGGCGAAAAGCGTCAACAATTGGGACCGCGTCACGTTTTTTTCACCCCCCTAAGAAAGGTCTAGTCTGAGCACGTAATACAAAGCCTGGTTACACACATGTTTCCCCAATACAAAGCAGAGAATGTCTTCGTTAATTTAGTTCAATGGCATGTTGCTGAGGGCGAGGCTGGCAGCGATCGACCACAACACGTCAGTTGGACGGCCAGATTTGCTGACGACCGAGGGTGGAGCAGAGCTGGTCGAAGTCGATGAAGGGCTACAAGACGAGAGTGATCAGAGCCCAAATCCTTTCACTGGCGCACCAGTCTGGCCGACGCGTGCCTCAAGGCTGCCGCTAAGGGCCAGAGCACCACCGTGGCCAGGGCCAGGCAGCTCCAGAAGGCGGCGCCGGCAAGGATCGCACCGCATCCACCGCCCAGCAGCCAGGAGGCCCGACAGGCACTGACCAAGCGACGCCGACTCGCTCAGGAGGAAGCTGGAGAGGAGGAACACTGATCAGGATTCACAAACAACACAACGTTCTCCAATTCTAGCCCCACTTTGCTGTTTGTCACAATCGTCGGAGTCTCATTCATGCACATACATCAGTGTTGTTTACTCGCCGAAATCACTGTCGATTTCGCCTCTCTGGAAGCCAACAACTTCTCTCCCGATTCTCTCGGGAAGGCCCTTCTGATGGCAGCAACCACACAGCTGGGTATCTCGAGACACCGGCCACTTCCTAGCTGCTCATAGACTAGACACAGTAGGTGAATGCCCTGTAGGCCAAATTCCGCAGGTGACTAAAAGATCCATGCAAACCATACCTGTGTAACCAGGAATTTCACCTGGGGTGGGGGGTCGAGCACTTCCTGGGGGACACTGTAAAAAACCTTTCTGTCAAATGTACTCAGTTCAGTTACGTATTGCTACCCATTTTAGACCAATAAGTACCATTATAACTCAAACAATGGCCAGCTACCCCCCCCCACTTTTTGCTCTGGAGACCCCCTCCCCCCAAAATCGGCCAGCTACCCCCCCCCCACTCTGCCAGACCCAGTTACAGGTATGGGGGGGGGGGGGGGTTGCCCGCCCCCCAGCCAGAATTTTACCCCTACCCCACCCCCCCCCCCAGACCCCCCCCCCAGAATTTCCTGAAGTTTTCCACTTGCCAACAATTGTACAAAGTAGTGTACTTTTTGCCTTTCTCAGTCTATTTTGGCCTTAAAACAGCTAAATAACGCTATTTATAGCCTATTTCAAGGTATTTTTGACCTATTTTTGACTGAAAAGTGCCTATTTAGACACTATTTTGGAACATTTTTTTCCCTTCTGGGGGGACCCCTCCCTCTTCAAATCTGAGTACCCCCCCCCCCACGCCCCCCCCCCCCAGAAGTCTCTCAGACCCCCCCCCCCCACTTCAAAAACCCGGTTACATGTATGAGTACTACCGCGTCAATGTATCCAGCATGATCACCCAGAACACCGTCTCCCTGAAGCAGTGTCGCGGCGCAGCTGAGCGAATATTCGTAGTCAACGTCAGCTCAATCGCCTCTGTCAAGGCCATGCCTTCATTTGGATATTATTGCTCATGTTTGACTCGTATCAAAATTTTGTAAAAACCGAGTAAATTGGAAAATGCGGCGCTGGGGGGGGGGGTTGTCCCCGACCCACAGTGGGGGCGGGGGGGGGCATGCCTGTAACTGAGGGGTTTGGGGGGGGGGTCCCCCTCCCCCAGCCCCACTATTTTTTCAACACCCACCCCCCCAACCCCCCAGAATTTTCCCAATGGATTTTTACCCTGTCTTTTCACCCTATTTATACCCATTTACACGCTATAGACAGTAGAAGACACAGGCGCACACAGTGACATATTGGTGTTGGTGCTCTTTCAGGGCACTGTTCCAATTTTTGAAGTTTGAGCGAAGCAGTCGTGGTTAAATTGGCGCGTACCGTATGTTATATTTCACCAATATCTACTGTATTTCACGAATACAATGTACGTTATATTTTGTGTACGTAATTTGGTAGACGGTAAGTAAGGGAATACCCGATCCATGTGAACCATGTGAACCATGTGAACCATGTGAACGAGAGCATCGTTATTTCGGTGCGACATTTTTTCTACGGTCTCTCCGTCGAAGGCTTTTAGTAATAATACTGATTTTGTTTTGCGTCTGTTCTTTATATCAATTGTTAATTAAATTAATTATATATTGTTTAATTTTTAGCATCGTCTGGTTTTATTATTTTAATTGTAGCGTTTCCTGTGAACTACCATGTGAACGATCCCATCCCTGCTCTATTTAGCAGATCGCATCACTTGCCTAAAGAAAAACCCCAAAGTTGGCGCGGATTTTTTCGCAGTGCGACAGCTCATGAAGTACTCATGAAGTAGGGATAGCGCACAACGACGCAACTATAGCGACAGTGCAGCAACATGTCGCGGAGTGGCGCTTCTCGGGGGGGAATAGAGAAGCGCTCGCGGTGCACCACCACGAGATCTTTGTTGTCGCTGGCAACTCAATCTGAACTATCGTGGTATCAAACACATATTTTGGTTCACAATTTTTACATTCTGGACATGGCTTCGCTTTCGCTTAGGCTTTGGCTTTCGCTTAGGCTTAAGCTTAGGCTTAGGCACGCACGCACTCACGCAAGCGCGCACGCGCATGCGTGCACGCTCACGCACGTTCACGCACAGGCACGTGCACGCGCGCACGCGTGCACGCACACGTACACGTGCGTGAGCGTGCACTCGTGCGCGTGCGTGCGTGCCTAAGCCTAAGCCTAAGCCTAAGCCTGAGCCTAAGCGAAGCCTAAGCGAAGCCTAAGCGAAGCCTAAGCGAAGCCTAAGCGAAGCCTAAGCGAAGCCTAAGCAAAGCCTAAGCCTACGCGAAAGCCTAAGCCTAAGCACGCACGTGCACACGCGCGCACGCACAGGCACGTGCACGCGCGCACGGACAGACAGACAGATAAAAGAGGCAGTTGCCTTTGGTCACCCGATAACCTTTCCACCCCCCCCCTCGGTTTAGAGATAGGCGAGACGGGGAGACAAGAACTAAAAATATCACACCGAAATAACGGAGCTCTCGTTCACATGGTTCACATGGTTCACATGGTTCACATGGATCGGGTATTCCCGTAAGTAACGACATGGCCGGACGGTTGACAAACAAGAAGGTGCTGTGCGTGGTGACGGGCTCTAGCCGGGGCATCGGCGCCGAGGTGGCGCGTGTGCTGGGCAGTCGCGTGTCGAAGGAGTCGGTGTTCGTGCTGACGGCCAGGAGGGAGGCCTCCTTCCAGCAGCAGCAGCTCGACCTCCAGCAGGCGCACAAGCTCTTCTGCTGCGACCTCGAGAAGTTCAGCCTGGCGGACGTGGAGCGTTTTGGAGCGACGATTGAGGAGGTGTTGGCGCTGCGAGCGCCGCAGTCGGCCAAGTTCGACGTGGCGCTCGTCGTCCACAACGCCGGCACGATCGGTGACGTCGGCGAGCGGGTGGCCGACTATGCTGACGTCGGCAAGACGGACGCCTACTTCCACGTGAACGTCACCAGCATGGCGGCCATGAACAGCGTCTTCCTCCAGAAGTGCCGCGGCGCTGCCGAACGCGTCTTCGTCGTCAACGTCAGCTCGCTAGCGGCTGTCAAGCCGTTCGCGTCTTTCGGCTACTATGGCGCCGGTGCGTGCGTGCTTGCGTGCAACAAAATAACATTCATATTGTTGCAGGGAAGGCGGCTCGCGACAGCCTTCTGCGCGTGTTGGCAGTTGAGGAGCCTTCGTTGCGCGTGCTCAACTACTCGCCGGGCCCCATTCGCACCGCCATGACGGCTCACATCGAGGCCAATAGTCACGCCGACGATGTGCGCGGCATTTTCAAAGGTCAGCTCTGCTCCACCTATGCAACGAGCCATTTTTCGTCCCGTTGTAAGCAACTTATCTGTATCATCCCGCCAATCATGGGCACTGGCGGATCCAGGATTTTCTGACAGAGGGGGGAGAATGTCAACTTTTTCCATCGCGGTTTCTCCAAAAAGTCAAATTTTGGCCGTGGTATCAACATTTGCTTTTTTGCACTATTTTCAACACACAATAGTGAGTTGTAATAAAACCACAGCGCCGCAGGCGAAAATTGTACGCTTTTGAATGCCTTAATCCAAGGAAACCTTAAAAATCTGCCCACTTTGACCCTGTGCTCGTCCTTCTTTCCTCCTTCTCCCCCTGAACTCTCCCCCTCCTTCCCCCCTAAATCTGAGCTGACAGGAGGGGGAGGCCCCCCTCTCCCCCCCTTCTGGATCCGCTAGTGATCATGGGCCATTCACCAGCCTAGACTCTAGAGTGCGCCCTTATGCCAACAACATTCCATTAATCCATAGGCCTTCGCGAGGAGGAAACTTTTGTCAAAGTGGCGGATTCCGTGGAGAAATTGTACGGCATCTTGGACAGAGATGAATTCGCCTCAGGCGCCCTCATCGACTACTATGACGATTGAACGGTTGCTCGTCATTAGCTTTCATCCCCCTCCTGTTAGCTGGCTCTCAGGGCTCGGTAGGAGAGGAGGGTTGCTTTAGTCGTCTTAACCATTCCTCCTTGGTGTAGCTCCAACGATTTGCTCAATCGATAGTTCCTAGATTGATACTAGATGCTGACCGTTTGCTCAACTTCTCGTAGGCAATGTCCCGATCCGATGCCCTGATCACCTTAGGTGTGATGCATCTGTGTGGAACTGCATTGGTTAACTTCTTTTTCGAATAAATAGACTCTCGCCTCTCGCAATAAAAAAAAACAACTGTGTGCTGGAGGAAAAATGGACACTTTTCTTTTGCGTGAATGCAGTTAGTGCGTTGTGTGAGGAGACTAGTCAAAGCAGCAGATCGTAGCCTCCCCCCCCCCAACGAGGACAAGCCACACGGAGCGATGGCATCTGCTGGTCGATTGACGAACAAGAGGGTGCTGTGCGTGGTGACGGGCTCTAGCCGGGGCATCGGCGCCGAGGTGGCGCGTCTGCTGGGCAGTCGCGTGTCGAAGGAGTCGGTGTTCGTGCTGACGGCCAGGAGGGAGGCCTCCTTCCAGCAGCAGCAGCTCGACCTCCAGCAGGCGCACAAGCTCTTCTGCTGCGACCTCGAGCAATTCGGCCAGGCGGACGTGGCGCGTTTTCGTGCGACGCTTGACGAGGCGTTGGCGCTGCGAGGTCCGGTCAAGTTCGACGTGGCGCTCGTCGTCCACAACGCTGGCACCATCGGGGACGTGTCCGAGCGCGTCGCGGACTACACGGACGTTAGCAAGATAGACGCCTACTTGCACGTGAACGTCACCAGCATGGCGGCCATGAATAGCGTCTTCCTCCAGAAGTTCCGCGGCGCTGCCGAACGCGTCTTCGTCGTCAACGTCAGCTCCGTCGCAGCCGTCAAGCCGTTGGCGTCCTTCGGCTACTATGGCGCCGGTGTGTCGCGTGCGTGGATGCGTGCGTGCAGCCGAGGGCGGCCCTTTCGTTGGAGGCAAGGCGGCACGCGACAGTCTGATGCGCGTGCTCGCCGTGGAGGAGCCTTCGTTGCGCGTGCTCAACTACGCGCCGGGCCCCATCCGTACCGCCATGATGGCTCAGATCGAAGCCAACAGCCACGCCGCTGCCGTGCGGGATCTGGTCAAAGGTCAGCTGCGCCCAATTATGCCGCGATCCATTTCTTTACCCAACCGCAAGCGACGTGCCGTGTATCCCATGTATCATTCCGTATGGGCCATTTACCGGCCTAGACTATTGAGTCGCCCTCAATGGAAGCAACAACATTCCATCAATCAATAGGTCTTCGCGAGGAGGAGAATTTCGTCAAAGTGGCGGATTCGATGGAGAAGTTGTGCGACATCCTGGACAGAGATGAATTCACCTCAGGCGACCTCATCGACTACTATGACGATTGAAAGGCTGCTTGTTGTTGTTAGCCCCCCCCCCTCCTGTTTGCTGGTTCTCAGAGGTACATAGGTAGGGTTGCTCTCGTCGTAGCCATTCCCTAATATTGTGGCTGACGATTTGCTCAAGCAGTAATTCCTAGGTTGTACTCGATTCAATACTAACCACTTGCCCAACTTTTGCCTAGTCAGGTGGGTCTAGTTCAAGGCACGCAGAACGAAGTAAGTAGGCAAATGTTGCACCGACTTGGGCGTGGAACCGCAGTGGCTACTTTCACGAATAAATGACGCTCAAAATGGATGCACTATAGGCGGACACTTTTCTTTTACGTGAAGAGTGAAGACTGTTATGTAGATCGAGACTTTTCAGAGCAGTAGATCGCGGGTAACTGAAGAATGGCCTTGCGCGGCAAGACTGTGTTCTGTGTGGTGACGGGCTCTAGTCGTGGCATCGGCGCCGAGGTAGCGCGTCTGCTGGGCAGTCGCGTGTCGAAGGAGTCGGTGTTCTTGCTGACGGCCAGGAGGGAGGCCTCCTTCCAGCAGCAGCTCGACCTCCAGCAGGCGCACAAGCTCTTCTGCTGCGACCTCGAGAAGTTCGGTCAGGCGGACGTGGAGCGTTTTGGAGCGACGCTTGACGAGGCGTTGGCGCTGCGAGCGCCGCCGACGGCCAAGTTCGACGTGGCGCTCGTCGTCCACAACGCCGCCACGATCGGTGACGTCGGCGAGCGGGTGGCCGACTATGCTGACGTCGGCAATACGGACGCCTACTTCCACGTGAACGTCACCAGCATGGCGGCCATGAACAGCGTCTTCCTCCAAAAGTGCCGCGGCGCTGCCGAGCGCGTCTTCGTCGTCAACGTCAGCTCTATGGCGTCCGTCAAGCCGCACGCTTCCTTCGGCTACTATAGTGCCGGTGCTTTGTTGGCGCGCGCTTGCGTGTAGCCGAGGGCGGTGCTTTCGTGGCAGGCAAGGCGGCGCGCGACAGTCTGTTGCGAGTGCTCGCCGTGGAGGAGCCGTCGTTGCGCGTGCTCAACTACGCGCCGGGTTCGATCCATACCGCCATGGCGGACTACATCGAGGCCAACAGCCACGCCGATGCCGTGCGCGGCATGGTCAAAGGTCAGCTGGCCCAACCAATGCAACTGTAATGTCCACTGTAATCAGCACTTCACGGGAGGGGCCTCCCAGTGCTAGACGAGAGTCGCGCTCAAACGAACGACATTCCAATCGATAGGTCTTCGCGAGGAGGAGACTTTCGTCAAAGTGGAGGACTCGGTAGAGAAATTGTTCGGCATCCTCGACAGAGACGAATTTACCTCTGGCGCATTCATCGACTACTACGACCAGTGAACGGCTGCTTGTCATCGATTGCCGCCCTCTCCCTCTTTGCTGGTTCGGAGCATACATGTAGCTGGGTAAGGGGGGGGGGGGCGGGGACTCACCTCCAGTCGGCAACTTTTTCCCTCCCCAACCCCCCCCCCCTGTCAGTGTCTATAGCTGTAAAAATTAGTGTAGTTATTCTTATCAGTGTTTTTACTTCAAAACTGCTACGTAAATAGCGCTATTTATACCCTCTTTTGACCCGTTATACTATATTTTGACCAAAAAGTGCCTATTTAGACTATCTTCTGCACATCCTCCCTCCAAAATGTCTTGCCCTGTCCACACTCCGACAGGACACGACCCGACCCCCCCCCCCCCTAGGTAAAGGACTGGTTTGTAGGGTTCTGAGGGATAGGGCTGCTGTAGTCGCAGCAATGCCTGATTGGTATACTGACTGACGAAGACTTGCTCAATGATATTACTATCTAGGTTGACATACTTATAATTTGCGCAACTGCCTCCCCCGTTGAACCAACTTGGGCGTCGCAAGTGCAGTGGTTGCCATCTTTCAAATGTACTCGAAATAGAACAGTGCGCTGGAGGCAAAATGAACACTTCTTTTGCGTGAATACTGTTTGGTGCATGCTGGTGAGACTAGTCAGAGCAGGCCCCTTCCCTACGAGGACAAGCCACACGGAGCGATGGCATCTGCTGGTCGGTTGACGAACAAGAAGGTGCTGTGCGTGGTGACGGGCTCTAGCCGGGGCATCGGCGCCGAGGTGGCGCGTCTGCTGGGCAGTCGCGTGTCGAAGGAGTCGGTGTTCGTGCTGACGGCCAGGAGCGAGGCCTCCTTCCAGCAGCAGCAGCTCGACCTCCAGCAGGCGCACAAGCTCTTCTGCTGCGACCTCGAGAAGTTCAGCCTGGCGGACGTGGAGCGTTTTGGAGCGACGCTTGAGGAGGTGTTGGCGCTCCGAGCGCCGCAGTCGGCCAAGTTCGACGTGGCGCTCGTTGTCCACAACGCCGCCACGATCGGTGACGTCGGCGAGCGGGTGGCCGACTATGCTGACGTCGGCAAGACGGACGCCTACTTTCACGTGAACGTCACCAGCATGGCGGCCATGAACAGCGTCTTCCTCCAAAAGTGCCGCGGCGCTGCCGAACGCGTCTGCGTCGTCAACGTCAGCTCCCGGACGCCTGTCGCGCGCGCGAGCGTGTAGCCAATCGCGTTCCTTGGAGGCTACTATGGCGCCGGTGCGTGCGTGCTTGCGTGCAACAAAATACCATTCATATTGTTGCAGGGAAGGCGGCTCGCGACAGTCTGATGCGCGTGCTCGCCGTGGAGGAGCCTTCGTTGCGCGTGCTCACCTACGTGCCGGGCCCCATCCGTACCGCCATGGCTGATTACATCGAGGCCAACAGCCACGCCGATGTCGTGCGCGACATGGTCAAAGGTCAGCTGGCCCAACCAATGCAACTGTAATTGGCGCCCTTCTCCAATATTCATGAGGTTCCACTACAGACATCAAATTTTTTAGTGAGTGTTACAAACAATTCTGTGCTTTGCTTGCCTTCCATTGCTTTCTTAAGCAGGTGTTCTTAATTGAAGCGGGTAGCATATGTATATCCTATTGCAGGGGGTTTCTCGGAAGGACCCCCCCCCCCCCCCCCCCCCCCCCTGATTGGAGTTTCTTCCGGAAAAGCGGCAAGACGTTCGCTGGTGAGGTGGGTGGACCGCTCCCACCCCCCTTACACCCCCAATTCTAGATTACATATGGCCAAGCCAATTCAAGGAGCCTCCTAGCGCTAAATGGTCGTGTTCAAACGAACAACATTCCAATTGACAGGTCTTCGCGAGGAGGAGAATTACGTCAAAGTGGAGGATTCGGTGGAGAAATTGTACGGCATCCTGGACAGAGACGAATTTACCTCTGGCGCATTCATCCACTACTACGACGCTTGATGCCTTCTTGTCATACCCCCCGTCCCTCCCCTCTGCTAGTCCTGAGGTAGGGTTGCTCTAGTCGTCGCAGCGATTCATGATGGGTATAGACCAGGGGGGGGGGGTGCCACTCCGCCGTTTTTCGTGTTCAGTTTTTGCGCACTCGCCGCCGCTCGCCAACGCGCCAGCGGATTTGCACCAAATTGGTGGCTAAGTAGGAAATTTCACGGGCTACAAGATGGCGTTAACAGTTTCTAGCCGCTTTTGGAATTTTCGCGAGAACAGTCGCATTCTTCTGTCGCGGTGTAAAAAACGCGCTTTACAGTAAATTTATAGCCAGTGTAAAAGTTTTTATTAAAGGCCAAATTTAAAAATCTAAAAGACTAGGATTACGGGTATTGCCCTGAAGTTAATTTCATCCCATTATAGCTCCGCTCCAGCTCGTACCCAGATGGCAGGCCAGAGCGAAAACTGAAAATCCACTTTTCGCGCCGTTGAGTTCTAAAACTATCACCATCCATTTCTAAACAAAAAGTTGTTGGAATTAAGTAAAATATGGGTTACGTATAACCGCCTCGACGTCCTCTTTCGAATGCCGTATCGTGCGCCGCGCTCCGACCTACGGTTCGGCCGCACGGCGCCTGTAAGCGGTCTCGGGTGCCAAAATCGGTCAAAAATTCAAATATTCGGAGTTCAGGTTCTCAGCGCTGGGGAGGAAATTCGCAAATCCGCTCGACAAAAAGTTTTCTACCTACCTCGACTACGAACCACGAAAATCTCATCGCTGGGCGATAAGCATGCAGACCTGGCTAGTCCAAAAGGTGTGTTTTTGTCCATTTTCCATTGTAATTGCAATCTTTTAAGTCTATTTTCTCACGCGTTTGTTAATTATATCCAAAACGTTTGTGCAATTTAGATTCGCCTCATCATGCTGAACAACCGGACGTGCGATTCGACCAGGTTTGCGAACTTTTTATTTTCTTGAGTTTTGAGCACCCCAATTCTGGAAGTTGGAATAACTATAAAAAATAAAAAGTTTGCAAACCTGGTCGAATCGCACGTCCGGTTGTTTAGCATGATGAGGCGAATCTAAATTGCACAAACGTTTTGGATATAATTAACAAACGCGTGAGAAAATAGACTTAAAAGATTGCAATTACAATGTAAATGGACAAAAACACACCTTTTTGGACTAGCCAGGTCTGTATGCTTATCGCCCAGCGATGAGATTTTCGTGGTTCGTAGTCTAGGTAGGTAGACAACTTTTTGTCGAGCGGATTTTCGAATCTCCTCCCCAGCGCTGAGAACCTGAACTCAGAAGATTTGTATTTTTGACCGATTTTGGCACCCGATACTGCTTACAGGCGCCGTGCGGTTGAACCGTAGGTCGGAGCGCGGCGCGCTATGCGGCATTCGAAAGAGGACGTCGAGGCGGTTATACATAGCCCATATTTGTCTTAATTTGAACTATTTTTTGATTAGAAATGGACGTTTAAAGTTTTGGTACCAAATGGCGCGAAAAGTGGATTTTCAGTTTTGGGCCTGGCCCGCCATGGGGGTGCGTGCTGGAGCGGAGCTATAAAGGGATGAAATTAACTTCGGGGCAATACCCGTAATCCTAGTCTTTTAGATTTTTAAATTTGGCTTTTAATAAAAACTTTTACGCTGGCTATAAATTTACTGTAAAGCGCGTTTTTTACACCGCGACAGAAGAATGCGACTGTTCTCGCGAAAATTCCAAAAGCGGCTAGAAACTGTTAACGCCATCTTGTAGCCCGTGAAATTTCCCTATCTTAGCCACCAATTTTGATGCAAATCCGCCGGCGGGTTGGCGAGCGGCAGCGAGTGCTCCAAAACAGAACACGCGCGCCCATTATAAAAGCGCGGAGTGGCACCCCCCCCCCTGGTATAGACTGACCGAGGGCAGATTTGCTCAACCAATAATTCATTTAGTTTGTTGATTCTCGATACTGGCGATTTGCTCAACTGCCCCCACCACCAATCAACTTGTATGTTTCGCGAATGTACTCGAAATAGAACAGTGCGCTGGAGGCAGTATGTAGACTTTTCTTGTGCGTAATTACTGCTACTTAGTGTGTTCAGCTGATCAGTCAGATCGTGGGTGGTTGTAGAATGGCCTTGCGCGGCAAGACCGTCTTCTGCGTGGTGACCGGCGCTAGCCGGGGCATCGGCGCCCAAATCACGCGCGTCTTCTCCGAGCTGGTGTCGAAAGAGTCGGTCTTTGTCCTGACCGCCTCCACAGAGACGTCCTTTCAAAATTTCAAGCTCGACCAGCCCCACCGTCTCTTCTGTTGCGACCTGGCCGAATTCTGCCCGGCCGATTTGGCCAGATTCGGAGAGTGCTTGGACGACGCGCTGCAGCTTGGGGGAGAGGGCGCCACGTTCGACGCTGCCGTGGTCGTCCACAACGCCGGCTCGCTCGGTGACGTCAGCGAGAGAGCGACGCAGATGGCGGACGTGGAGAAGCTGGACCGCTACTTCCGGTTGAACGTGTCCAGCATGGCCGCCATGAATGCGGCGGCGCTCGAGCGCTGTCGACGACTGCCGACGGGTACGACCACTTTTGTCGTCAACCTGACGTCGATGGCTGCTCAACGGCCGCACGTCTCTTTCGGCTACTATTGCGCCGGTGCGGAGTCGCCTCGGGCCGGTTGTCACCGCCGAACGTGACTGGACTTTGCAGGCAAGGCGGCAAGGGACAGCCTCATGCGCGTGCTGGCCGTGGAAGAGCCCGCGCTTCGAGTACTCAATTACGCTCCCGGTCGAATCGCGACCGCCATGACCCGCGCCATCGAGGACTGCTCCTTCTCGGCCGAGAAACGCGCCCAGTTCAGAGGTGCGGAGTCCTGGCGAACCACGCAATCGCAACTCTGTGAGGTGTCGCAATGTTTGCCGCGTCGACAGATCTGCGCGTCAAGCAGGAATTTCACGAGGCAGAGGCGTCGGCGCGGCGTCTCTTCGAGTTGCTGGACGACAACGCGTTCGAGTCGGGCGCTGTGCTCGACTTCAGAACGGCCTGAAAGCTGCTCTCCACGTCCCCAGTGATTGCTGTTGCGAGAGGGAGAGAGAGAAAGCGTTACGCTGCGCGCTTGTGTCGCTCGTTTGGCGCCGCCGACTGCGGCCAACGTCGGCTGCTGGCCGCACGCGAGCACGGCGGATAATTGCTTCCTTTCTCTCTTCGGACCGCCGTGGGGAGATTGTCCGGCAATTCTCTCGGCCAATCTTTCTCATTCCGAGAGCCCAGAGGGCCGCTCGGCCAATTAGCGGCCGGAGCCGCGCGCCCTGACCGCCGCTGCCATCGGATGTCGAACCGATGGATTGGCGTCTACGCCGCCCATTCGGCAGGCGCGTTCGCCGCGCCTGCTGGAAGATTGTTGACGGAATCCGGAAATCGAAACGCGATTCTCTTCTGTTCTACTCTAGGGCTGCGCGACTACCAACACGCGCTGAGTGTGTGTGTGCTCGCGGATTCTGTTGCAGCAGATGGCTTTCAGTAGGGCGCAGCGCAGCCTAGCCGAACGCTTGTTTCGTCGTGTCCGCGAAGAAGGGAACAGTAATTGAAGGTACCGCGGCGCGCGTGTGAAATTGAGGCAACCGCTGTCCCGTTTTCTTGCTCTGTGAGTAGTCGGCGTTCTCCGGTTAGTATTGATCGTCGCGTCCTGCTGAGGTTAGCCGATGCGGGTCTTGAGAAGTTCTACGGTGGCATTCAGAGCCTCGTTCCTGGTGCCGACGACGACAGAGATGAAGGGTCATACGAGGCGCGTTCTTGAGCTGTCGTCGAAGACGACGGTCAGAACGGCACTGCTCGGCCCGAAGTCCGTGACGCCGTCCTGCCGGGAGGAGGCGACGGCGAGTCGGCAGCGGCGCAGCACCGTCGACCGCCTCTACGACGCGGCGCACATGCTCGCCGACTACGAAGCGACCACCGGCAGCTACGGCGCCGTCGCCTTCGGCTTTACGTTGTCGCTGAGACTGGCCAACGTGGTGCGCGCTGCTGCCCTGCTCTGCGCATTCCTTCCTCTGGACTGGTGTTGCAGATCTTGCTCTCGTTAATGCTCTACTGTCTCGCGTTCGGCCGTGCCGATGTCAAGTACGCTGTGCTCACTCCAGACGGTCAGGTCGCCAACCAATCGGCGAGAGTGTCTCTGTCCATTTTCAACTGGGCCGGTGTTTTGGACGCCGACGAAGGAGCAGGACGTAGGCGCCGACTTCCATCTATGCGCGTGCTGTGCTTTATTTTGTGCAGATGTGTCTAGGTATGCTTTCCGCCTTCACTGAAGCGAGCTATCGGAGTCGGCCGTGGCACCTCTCGATGCTCGGCTTGGTCTTGGTCCTTCTCATCAACGTGATCGCGATGGTTGTCGCCGTGTCGGTGACGAGACGCTTCTGGAAAGCCTGGGTCTGAGCTGTTGTTGGTGTATGCCGAGAGAAGTGTCGTCAGTGCTAGTCGGCAGTGCTTGCAGGACTTCGCGTCGGCGCTGGGAGCGGTAGTGGTGCTCGTGTCGGCGTTCTGCGTCGAGGTCTACCTGTCCAACTGTCCCTGGATCGGCAGGCCCCTCCTCCACGTCAGACACGCCTCACTGCTCACTGACACCGACCGGCCCACTGCGTTCGTCCGCCTGACCGACTGCAACGTCACCAACTGGACACTCGCTGGCGTGAGTCTAGCTGCGCATCGAAGTCTACAATGTATTATCTGCGTACACGACTATGTAAGTACTCTATTAGTGGATACATGCGCAAGTGTGCCGTAAAACGTGCAATAGTGTCTCCGAACACTGCACTTTCAACTCCTCGATGTACTCTCGATACTCTGTACTCTCGATATCGTTATTGGAGGCGCTACTAGAGGGTTTACGGTTCACCAACACCGTCAAATTAGTAGAACGCCTAATAGAACGTCAAACTAGAAACCATTAGTGTTGTGCATTGTGCACAGCGTACGGAAAGAACATCACCACACCAATTTGTTCGTCGTCGATGTGGTCGACGGCTAAGCAGAGCGCTTGACCAATTCTGCGCGCGCAGAGGCGGCCATGTTAATGCAGTACACCATATGCGTGCTATTCACCGAATGCTTCTCATTCTTCTTATGGAGGGCACCATTCTGGGCCGGTTCTTCAGCACGTAGTGAGTAGACAACCAGAATTTTCGTGGATTTTGTATCCGGGTGACCGATTGTACACATATGACGAATAATTGCTCGCTTTGCTCGAATCTGGACTGCTGTTCTGAGACTAACAACACGGGAATTCAATGAGTCCGAATCTCTTCCATAAATATCGTAGCTAACCAAGCTGGGAACTCTTTATGCGGCTGTCAGTCAGTGCCGCTAGTGCGCCGGTGGTAGCGTACATGCCTGTGCGTGCGTGCTGCATGCGTGCGTAACTGGGCGCTTGCTCGTTCCTGAGTGCGGGCGTACGTGCGCACCATATCGGACTCTACTAAGAAAAACTGTGGAGCAGAAGGGTTTAAGGGTAATCATTATGAAGTGCCCAGACATGTACTCATGTACTTTTGCTGTGAGCGGCCTACCTGCTTTCGCACTTCGGCACATACCTATACAGTACATCACCCATATG
>JASAMY010003434.1:0-21237 GCA_030248085.1 Paralinhomoeus sp. GSCO2_6 | reverse complement strand
GTGGTCTTCGTTCAGTTACGTATATACTCTCGAAACTACGATTACCGTTCAAAATTTTTATGTTCACAAAATATCAGCCCCTCCTCCAATAGTGCCCCCCCTCCAATAGTGCCCCCGGGTAAGGAGAGGTTGAAAAAATAGTGCCCCGGGGGCACTATTGGAGGATTTACGGTATTCAATCTCGCCAGATTGATATGAAATTGGATGTTTTGTGTTTCGTGTCCTTTCAATGCATTTTGACTGCGCACATACATACCGGTACCCATTTTCCAACAGAAAACACAACCTAATTTATGCATCTTTCCCTCACGCCTCAAAATCTGGCCAATAGAAGGCCCCTAGTAGAAACATTCGTCTTGAGACATGTACCAATTCTTAAGAAAAGTTGAATTTTAGGTAATTGGAACGTAATTCCATCTACCGTTTTCCGCCCAGTTAGGACCCCACTCGCTGACGAAGAGCCAGTAGGGTTTCTTGCTGATCGGTTCAGTGTCCCATCCGATCAGCTTCAGACCGTGCACGCCCACCTTCTCGCCCCACACGTGGCTGTAGAGACCTGCAAGTGGAATGGAATTTATTTTTCACTTCTTGTGGCAGCGGAACGTTCTGTGCATGCGCATACGCGTTCGCTGATTCACGTTTCTGATTCGGCTCAAATGTTTTCTTGACCCAAGCGTTTCGAGCAAACGCAAGTGTATCTATCTATATTATTAAGGAAAAATTTGCAGGGGGCTGCAAAAAAAAGAATATGTGACACTCTATTGTTGAAGTCCAGTTTTGAAAAGAAGGGTATCAATTAAGGCATGCCTCATTTATGTATAGCCACTTACGCTTTGCAGCTGATCAACTTCAGTTTGAACAAACCGTGTATAAAAACCGAACCAAACGCAGCAACACGTCACATATTCGGCATATTTTTGTGCGAGCCATCTCACTCACCCAAAACGCAACAGCAATCCTTTCACATCTCATCTAGGTATCTCTGGTCATTACCATACAAAGCAGGATGACCTATCAGCAAATGGCACAGCATGCAGAGAAACTACAAACAGAAGCCACTGCGGATAATTGTGTGTGTGTGTGTGCGTGCGTGCGTGCGTGCGTGCGTGCGTGCGTGTGCAGTTGTGCTATATTGCTGCATCATAGCATAGTGATGTAAAGAATGAAAATGATCGCAAAACTAGGCGGTCAACTTTTGTGTTTTAGCCGAAGTGATGCGACGTACTCACATCGAGTTTTTTGTGAAGCAGCCAATTTGATGGTGTGCGTGCGTGCGTGCACATCTGCAGTGCCATATTGGTTCGTCGGAGCATAGCAGTGTAAAGAATCAAAATAATCTACACGTGCAGGCGGTCAACTTCCGTGTTTTAGCCAAAGTGATCCGACCTACCCATATCGATATTTATCGACTATTCCGGATGTGAAAATATTTTGGTGCGTCGGATCATGTTGACTTCAAGGAATGAAATGTTCGCCATCGAAGGGCAATCAACTTTATTATTGACGTTAATGCCCTCCGACGTAACCACACCAAAATATCGCCATTTTTCTTTTTCAGTATAATGGGGAGAGGCATTTTGGTGCGTTCAATTTGGTCCAATTGTCAAAAGGGGTCTATTCCAGGTCATGCCGAACAACTTTTTCCTTTATAGCAAAGCTCTGTGATAAGCCGTTAGCGCGCCTATTAAGGACAAACTTTTTGGCCGATATTTTTAATTGCTAATAACTCATTATCGGGGGTGAAGTTTTAGGTTCAGTGACTTGGCATAAACTTTCCATAAGCAACTGTTCAAGAAAATCAAAAAAAAATTGGGGGTTAATTGGGCACTTTTTTGAGATTTACTCTGGGTATAAACCACCCAAAAAAAACGACTATGTCCGAAAAAACGCATAAAATCGGCGATATCTCGAGTTTGGTAGGACGCAGAGACGATTCCTTTGGTACGCAAAATTGCCATCATGGGTCGCTTACACATGCCAAGTTTCATTCCAATTGCCCACGGCACTAGCGAGTGGCGCTCCAAAAACTGGGAGGAGAACACGAAAAAAAAGAGACACTTTTTGGAAACATTCTCGGGCGTACCCCTTTAACGCGCAGCAATACTGCAACGCGCTGTGGCACGTACGGTCCCCCGATGAGTGCGCTTCTTTTGACCCATAACGCGCCAAAATCGGTTCAGCCAATCAAAAGTTATAGGCGATCAAAAATCCGAATTCTCGCGCGCGCAAGTCGTCACATATTAGGGTTGTACGCTGACGCGTACACCCTGATTAAGGAATGTACCCCCACTGATTTCTAGCCACTTTCGCATTGCAGCTGATCAACTCCACTTTGAACAAACCATGTATAAAATCCGAACCAAACACAGCAACAAGTCACATATTCGGCGATTTTTGTGTTCGCTTGCAATGGAAGGAAATGTGCAGCAAAAATTGCTGCAACTGGAACTGACTGACATTTACATAGATTGAGTGCGAGAAATTAGCACACGCCCTATGGAACCCCATGCACACGCACGTACGCATGCACGCACGCACACACGCATGTACACGTGCACAGACACACGCACGCACGCACGCACGCACGCACGCACGCACGCACGCACGCACGCACGCACGCACGCACACAGCACTCATGCAAGCATTAGGGTCACTACACAAATGTTATACGAACAGTTCATCATTGGGTGGAATGCCGAAAGGGAATGGAGCAGGATTGTAGTACGTATATGTGCCTCTTGCCTACACATCGACATCACCAACTGTACATCATCAACATCAACAACCAACATTCCAAAAGTTTTAGCAGGGGACCAATTGATTTGGCAGGAACTTTAGCTGTTTCAGGTCCATTGGCATGGGCAATGACGACGTCTGACAGAGATGAGATATGAGTTGATGGACGTTTGCGTCGTTTTGGCTTGGCTGAGTGAGATGGCTCGCACAAAAATCGCTGAATATGTGACTTGTTGCTGTGCTTGGTTCGGATTTTATACATGGTTTGTTCAAAGTGGAGTTGATCAGCTGCAATGCGAAAGTGGCTAGAAATCAGTGGGGGTACATTCCTTAATACCACTTCTTTTCAAACTGGACTTCAACAATAGAGTGTCACATATTCTCCTTTTTTTGCAGCCCCCTGCAAATTTTTCCTTAATACAGTGTTTTTTCGAAAGATGAAGGGGTTTCTGTAATTCAACGCACGCAAGCATGCACGCATGGCGCACACACAAACGCACGCTCGCATGCTCGCACGCACGCACGCTTGCACGCACGCACGCACGCACGCATGCACGCACGCACGCACGCACGCACGCACATATGCACACAGACGTTCACTGACATAGGTTCACACACAATGTACCTGTGACTGAATCGAACAAGGCAAAATTGAAGTCAAGCAAAGTACCAACAGCCTAGCCGACATACATGCATGCATGCACATGCAGTTGTGCTATATTGCTGCGTCAGAGCATAGTGATGTAAAGTATGGAAATGATCACCATGACTAGGCGGTCAACTTTTGTGTTTTTGCCAAAGTGATCGGACCTACCCACATCAAGTTTCTTGCGAAGCAGCCCATTTGTTGGTGTGCGTGCGTGCGTGCACATCTGTAGTGCCATATTGGTTCGTCGGAGAATAGTGGTGTAAAGAATCAAAATGATCCGCACGTGTAGGCGGTCAACTTTTGTGTTTTGGCCAAAGTGATCCGACCTACCTATATCGATATTTATCGATTATCCCGGAAGTAAAAATATTTTGGTGCGTCGGATCGTGTTGACTTTAAGGAATGAAATGTTCTACATCGAAGGGCGATCAACTGTATTATTGATGTTAATGCCATTCGGCCTAACTACACCGACATATCGCCAATTTCCGTTTTCGATATAATGGGGAGAGGTATTTTGGTGCGTCCAATTTGGTCCAATTGTTGAAAGTAACACAAGTCATGTCATGGCGACCAACTTTCTCCTTTACAGCGAAGCGCTGCGATGTACCGTTAAAGCGCCTATAGGGCACAAAATTTGTGGCCCATTTCCAAGAAAATCAATCGATAATCGGATAAAATCGGCAATATCTCGAGATCGGAACGCAGTGCACACAAATCCTTTGGCATGCAACATTGCCATCACTAGCCGGCTACACATACCAAGTTTCATCGAGATAGGCCCTGGCGTTCGCGAGCAGCGCTCCAAAAACCTGGTGGAGAACATGAAAAAAAAAGCCGCAAAATTGGAACATTTTTGGAACTATTGACCCCTTACAGTAAAGCAAGGAAACGCGTTATGGCGCATTCGATGCCCCAGAAGAAGGCGGTTCATTTGCGCCGTAACGCGCCAAAATCCGTTCAGGCAATCAAAAGTTATAGGCGATCGAAAATTCAAAAAGCCGCATTGAGAAGTCGTCACATATTAGGGTTGTACGCTGACGCGTACACCCTGATAAAAGCACGTCGTGTGTCTGTCTGTGTGTCTGTCTGCAACGCTGCACAGAGAGTTGTGCTGGATGGATTGAGCTGAAATTTTGTATGAAGCTTCCTTGGAAAACTTCACCGTCATTTAAGTGCCGGATTTGCGATAGCTACCGTAATCCCTGAGTTATGCAAATTGCGCATACGTGTTTGATCGAATTTGAGAATTCAGTGTCAATTCTGCTTGGGATATATGTAATCGACCGCGCTGATCCCGAATCTCACATCCGTTTTCCAGTGCGACACCGTAATCGCGAGATATGGCACATTGAACATGCAAATTGCGTTGGATCGAATTTGAGAATTTAGTGTCAAATCTGCTTGGGATATATGTAATCGACCGTGGTGATCACGAATCTGGCATTTGTTTTCCAATCCACTACAGTAATGACAAGATATAGAATTATCCTTTTCTACAGTAGTATGACTATTTGTGGGTTCTGTCTGCAATGCAGCACAGAGAGAGTTCTGCTGGATCGATTGAGCTGAAATTTTGCTTGCTGGCTTGCTTGGCACATTTTACCATCAAAATAAGAGTGACACTACTGAAGCTATCGTAATCCATGCGTTATGCAAATATAAAAACTTTGTTTTGCACGTGTTTATGCTATAAAAACTTTGAACTTTTTATTATTTTTTACTTTGTTTTACAGGTGTTAACGCTATAAAAAATTGTATTGCACGCTAATGCACGCACGCGCGCGCGCACACGCACGCACGCGGGCGCGCGCGCCCGCACGCACGCACGCGCGCGGCCGCACGCACGCGCGCGCACGCCCGCACGCGCGCGCACGCACGCACGCGCGCGCGCGCACGCGCGCGGGCGCACGCACGCACGCGCACGCACGGCCTCGCGAGGGGGCGCACGCACGCATGCGCGTGTATGTGTTAGCGTTTTAGTGGTGCCTTGTTTTAGTTTTTCTTGGCGTTGAGCACTGATCGTCGGCGCATTAAACGTAATAAATGAAATATTGTGGTGCGTTTTGCCCGGTCCAATGGCCCAATGAACTTGGATTTAACCAAAAAAGAAGACGGCTGAAAAGAATTGATGCGTCCGATGAAAACTTTCTTTAGTTTAGGCTTTGCTTAGGCTTAGTTTAGACTTTGCTGAGGCTTATGCTTTTGCTTTGATTTGGCTTAGGCTTATGCTTCGCTTAGGCTTCACTTAGGTTTCGGACGCAGCGGACGCGGACGAAACAATTGTGCTTTGCCAAAAAAAGACGACGTAAGGAAGACACAAGCCCAAGCCCGCCGAAAACCGCCCGCCCACGGCGCGCTGGAATGGAATCGGAAGCGTCGGACCGCAATTCTAGCTTAGACCAGGTCCAAAGGCCTTGCGCCTGCAGATCAAGGTGCATGAACATATGTGAGCAATTATGCAGATGACAAAAAAGCCAATTTGTTTATTATTATTATTATTAGCTGACTCTGAAGGGCTGATTAAATGTAGCCCAATGCCTATATGGGATTTATGGTGTGTCTGCTTAAGATGGTATAGTGCCTAATTTTTACTATCGAATGTAATGACTGGAGATGTAATGACGCAAGAATAAAGCGTTACAACAAAAAAGATGAAATGTTTTTCTGTATTGCAGAAGTGCATTGGTTGCATTGGTTGCATTGGTTGACTTTCTTTGGCTTTTGCTGCAGCAATTTACAGATTCGTCATTGTTGTTTTTAAACTGAGCATTCACAGCATGGTTTTATGACACATTGTATTGATGATGAGTCACTACTGAGGACATGAAAATATTGATACTGAATCACTTCTGAGCACGTTTTTAATGATGAATGACAAACTACAAAAGAGATGAAAGGTTTCTCAGATATAGCAACAATCTCTGCATATTCTCGCCCCCAACCCCCCATTGGTCATTGACTACTCGACCTTTGGGGGCCTCTGGGCGATAAACTATTTTCGGGTGTGCGCGCGTTTTGTGCATGTTTCGAATTGTTCGTGTTGGGTTGCGAGAGCAAAACGTTTTTGAACATACAGCACATACAAACAGACACACCGAAAAGCCTATGATATACCCCCCCCTATGCCAAGTCTGTAGTATTCATGCAAATGCGTTGGTTGACATGCATTGGCTTTGGTTGACGTGCATTCCAACACTTTGCAGTTTTATCATTGCAGTGATTTATCATTGTACAACTGAGTATTCTCAACATTATTTTGTTTCATGAGACAAATTGATGTTGAACCACTTTGGACCACTTTGCAAGCAGGAGTCCTGAGTTCGAAGCGGCTAGTATTACTAAAGCACAATGTTTGTCTGTCTGTGTGCAACGCAGCGCAGAGAGTTGTGCTGGATGGATTGAGCTGAAATTTTGAATGAACCTGCCGTGAAAAACTTCACCGTCATTTAAGGGCCGGATTTGCGATAGCTACCGCAATCCGTAAGTTATGCAAATTTCGAATACGTGTTCAATCGAATTTGAGAATTCATTGTCAATTCTGCTTGGGACATATGTAATCGACCGTGCTGATCACGAATATCACATCCGTTTTCCAGTGCGATACCGTAATCGCGAGATACGACGCATTGAATATGCAAATTGCGTTTGATCGAATTTGAGAATTCAGTGTCAAATCTGCTTGGGACATATGTAATCGACCGTGGTAATCACGATGTTGGCATTCGTTTTCCAATCTGCTACAGTAATGGCAAGATATAGCATTAAGGAAAAATTTGCAGGGGGCTGCAAAAAAAGGAGAATATGTGACACTCTATTGTTAAAGTCCAGTTTGAAAAGAAGTGGTATTAAGGCATATATATACCCCCACTGATTTCTACCCACTTCCGCATTGCAGCTGATCAACTCCACTTTGAACAAACCATGTATAAAATCCGAACCAAGCACAGCAACAAGTCACATATTCGGCGATTTTTGTGTTCGCTTGCAATGGAAGGAAATGTGCAGCGAAAAATGCGGCAACTGGAACTGACTGACATTTACATGGATTGAGTGTGAGAAATTAGCACATGCCCCATGGAACCCCACGCACACGCACGTACGCATGCACGCACGCACTTGCATACGCACGCACGCACGTACGCGTGCACGGACACACGCACGCACGCACGCACGCACGCACGCACGCACGCACGCACGCACGCACGCACGCAGCACTCGTGCAAGCATTAGGGCACTGCACAAATGTTATACAAACAGTTCATCATTGGGTGGAATGCTGGAAGGGAATGGAGCAGGATTGTAGTACGTAACGTATATGTGCCTCTCGCCTACACATCGACATCACCAGCTGTACATCATCAACAACTGACATTGCAAAAATTTTAACAAGGGACCAATTGATTCTGCAGGAACTTTAGCTGTGTCAGGTCCATGGAAATGGGCAATGACAACGTCTGAGAGAGATGAGATATGAGTTGATGGACGTTTGCGGCATTTTGGCTTGGCTGAGTGAGATGGCTCGCACAAAAATCGCCGAATATGTGACTTGTTGCTGTGCTTGGTTCGGATTTTCTACACTAGAGGCGCGCGCGGCCTTTGGCCGCCATGTGTATGTTAAGGAATAAAGCAACTGATTTTGCATATGATGGTCGACATGATCATGCTGTGCAAGCAGGTGCGCGATGGGTGTTCACCCTGTTGACTGTTGGTGGCGCCAAACTTCACTCCTGCTCTGTTGATCGCGATGGGCATTCACCCCGTTGACAGTTGGTGGCACCAAATTCACTGCTGCTCTGTTGATCGTGATGGGCGTTCACCCCGTTGACAGTTGGTGGCGCCAAATTCACTGCTGCTCTGTTAATCGCAATGGGCGTTCACCATGGTGGGCAGGATACAATGTACCACGCCAAACTTCACTCCTGCTCTGTTGATCGAGATGGGCATTCATTCTGTTGACCGTTGCTTGCACCAAATTCACTGCTGCTCTGTTGATCGCGATGGGCATTCACCCCGTTGACAGTTGGTGGCACCAAATTCACTGCTGCTCTGTTGATCGTGATGGGCATTCACCCCGTTGACAGTTGGTGGCACCAAATTCACTGCTGCTCTGTTGATCGTGATGGGCGTTTACCCCGTTGACAGTTGGTGGCGCCAAATTCACTGCTGCTCTGTTGATCGTGAGGGCGTGCACCCCGTTGACAGAAATTGGCCCAAATTCTGTGCTCCTCTGTGCGTGCGTGCGTGCGTGCGTGCGTGCGTGCGTGCGTGCGAGCGAGCGAGCGTGCGTGCATGTACGTGCGTGCGTGCGTGTACGTGCGTCGTGTGTGCGTGCGTGCGTGCGTGTACGTATGTGCGTGCGTGCGTGTTGACAGTTGACAGTTGGTAGTGCCAAATTCACTGCTGCTCTGTTGATAGTGATGGGCGTTCACCCCGTTGACAGTTGCCGGTGTCAAATTCACTGCTGCTCTGTTAATCGCAATGGGCGTTCACCATGGTGGGCAGGATACAATGTACCACACTTACAGTATACATTTGCATAATTATGCAGGAGCACGTCCATGGAGCATACCTGTAACCGGGAATTGGACCTGGGGGGGGAGGGTTCGGGCACTTTCTGGGGGGGGGGTGGGGGGGGGGTGGGGAAAATCTGGAGGAGGGGGGGGGTCTGGGAAGGAAAAAAATAGGCACTTTTTGGTTGATTTTTAGTCAAAAATACACTGTAAAAACCCTAAAATAGGCACTTTTTAGTCAAAATACACTGTAAATAACCCAATATAGGTACTTTTTGGGCGATTTTTGCTCAAAAGCACCATACAAAACACATTACCATTTTCAGTTTCAAATTTCTGGGGGGGGGTTGGGGGGGGGGGCGTGGGTACGGTCAAAACCAGCAAGTGGGGGGAGGGAAAGCCCCCCGAACCCCCCCCCCCAGTTACAGGTATGCCATGGAGTGGTTGTCCCCTTTCGACATAAGCCTGTGCGTGCATGCCTGCATGTATATATGTATCCATATATATGTAGATATATGTATGTATATATGTATTTCTACATGTACATATATATATATATATATATATATATATATATATATATATATATATATATATATATATATATATATATATATATATATATATATATATATATATATATATATATATATATATATATATATATATATATATATACAGGGTGGCCCGCCGATCCGTATCCAACTTTAATCGCTCGCCATTCCTTGGTCCGGCGATCGATTTTCCCAAGATTTTAACACGTGGTGCTGCTGCAAACCTTTACTTAGATATGTGCAAAGTTTGAGCAGTTTCTAAAACAAAATAAAAAAGTTATGTACAATTACTGTAACCTATACCGTTTTTACGGTAACGCGCAAAACTAGTTTGTTTTTTAGTGTGCCGTTATGGCTGAAAGTTCGCCTCTCTCACTTGAGCAAAGAGTTAGTGCCGTTAAAGTTTATTACGAGACGAAAAATGCCCGGGAAACGGTCAGACGTCTGTCGAAACTGTTTCCGGAGTGGAAAACCTGCAACCACAAATCGGTGCTGCAAATCGTCAAGAAGATTTTGCAGAAACTGGCTCTCGCGGAAAGAAAGCGGCAACTTTCGAAGCCTGCGATAGAAAACGCGTTCGCCCACCTCAACGCTTAGTTCTGCTCGAGAATCTGTTGTTCTGTCTCAGAGCGCTGTAAAAAATGCATCGCTGTAGGCGGCGGAAACTTTGAAAACCGGTGGTTAGGCGTATGAGCAAATATAAGGTTATTCGCTGGGCAGATTTTAATGAAACTTTGTACATATCTAAGTAAAGGTTTGCAGCACCACATGTTAAAATTTTGGGAAAATCGACCGCCGGACCAAGGAATGGCGAGCGATTAAAGTTGGATACGGATCGGCGGGCCACCCTGTATATCGTGTGTGCGTGTGTGCGTGCCAATGCGCGCGCGTGCGTGCGTGCATGCGTGCGTTGCCACACATACAGTGCTCGTGACATCTAGCCGAGTCATTTGATATGCAATTCATCAATGCGCAGTTCATTTTCCATTTTCCAATTAGGCAACATACAATGTAGCACACTTGCAGTATTTTTTTCAAAAAGTAGTTGGAGCTTTCACGCACTCCCAAAAGGGAGGCATCATAATTTTCATTTGCATAATTATGCGGGAGCATGTGCAAATGACTCGTGACGTCGAGGCGAGTCTTTTGATATGCAATTCATCCATGTGCAATTCGTTTGGTAGTGTTAATCTGTGCTGCAAACTTTGAAAATGCGCCATAACTACGGTATAAATTTGCATATCAAAAATCGACCTTGCCCATGACCATCTCGGGCTCGTGAGCGTTCGATCGAACCATCGCGCGTCTACGTACGCCAAGCGGTTCGCGAGTTTACTCGAAGCATACACACATACACACATACACGTGCACGCGGCGCATTTGTAAGTAGACTAGAGGCGCGGGCGGCCTTCGGCCGCCATGTATACATTAAGGCACAAAGCAATTGATTTCGCATATGACGTCGAAGTGATGATAATGCGCAAGGATATGCGTAACTTTGTCTTTTGCATGTGCGGGCGAATGTTCCTTAGGACAGTTGTCAGCATTGAGGGACCCAAACTCCATGCTCCCCCTTTGTCCATGGGGGCGTGCACCCCGTTGACAGAAACTGGCCGAAATTCTGAGTTCCTCTTTTTATCGTGAGGGCGTGCACCCCATTGACAGAAATTGGCCCAAATTCTGTGCTCCTCTGTTGATCGTGAAAGCGTGCACCCCGTTGACAGAAACTGGCCCAAATTCTGTGCTCCTCTGTGCGTGCGTGCGTGCGTGCGTGCACGTTCGTGCACTCCTGTGAGTGCGTGCGTGCACGTGCGTGCACTCCCGAGCGTGCGCGCGTGCATGCGTGCGTGCGTGCGTGCGTGCGTGCCTGCATGTGTGTGTGCACTCCGGTGCGTGCGTGTGTGCACGTGCGTGCACTCCCGTCGTGCATTCACTCCCATGCATGCGCATGTGCATGTGCATGCATGCACTCCCATGCATGTGTGCGTGCACGTGCGTACGTGTGTGTGTGTGTGTGTGTCTGCATGCGTGCACGTGTGTGACATGTGTGTGTGCACGTGCGTGCATGTGTGCATGGGTGCATGTGCGTGTGCGTGTGTGCGTGCATGCATGCATGCGTGCACGTGCGTGCGTGCACTCCTGTACATGTGAGCGTGCGTGCGTGCGTGCGTGCGTGCGTGCGTGCGTGCATGCACTTTCATGCATGCATGCGTGCACGTGTGTGCGTGCACTCCCATGCATGCATGCGTGCATGTGTGTGTGTGTGTGTGTGTGTGTGTGTGTGTGTGCATGCATGTGTGTGATGTGCGTGTGTGTGTGTGTGTGTGTGTGTGTGTGTGTGTGTGTGTGCATGCGTGTGTGCGTGCGTGCATGCGTGCATGCGTGCGTGCGTGCGTGCATGCACTCCCATGCATGCGGGCGTGCACTCCCATGCATGCGTGTGTGCACGTGCATGCGTGTGTGTGTGTGTGCGTGCATGCGTGACATGCATGTGTGTGTGTGTGCATGCGTGTGTGCACATGCATGCGTGCGTGCGTGCGTGCGTGAGTGCACGTGCGTGCGTGCATGTGTGTGTGTGCGTGCGTGCGTGCGTGCACTCCCATGAATGCGTGCATGCACGTGCGTGCATGCGTGCACCCCCATGCATGTGTGTGTGTATGTGCATATGTGCGTGCGTGCATGCGTGCACGCGTTCTGGAAGGTGTGCGTGCGTGTGTGCGTGCACGTGCGTGCGGGCATGCACACGTGTGCATCCGTCTGTGCATGCATGCGTATGTGCGTGCATGCATACGTGCGTGTACTCCCGTGCGTGTGTGCCTGCACGCGTGTGCGTGCATGTGTGCCTGCACGCATGTGCATCTGTCCGTGCATGCGTGCGTACGTGCGTGCGTGCGTACGTGCATGCACGTGCCTGCACGCATTCTGGAAGTTTCCCAATTAGGCAAGCTACAATGTACAGTACAATGTACAATGTACCACAACTACAGTATGCATTTGCATAATCGTGCATACGCACGTGCAAATGACTCGCGATGTCGAGGTGAGTCATTTGATATGCAATTCATCCATGTGCAATTTGGTTGGTAGTGTTAATCTGTGCTGCAACATTTGAAAATGCGCCGCAACTACGGTATGAATTTGCATATAAAAGATCGACCTTGCCCATGACCATCTCGGGGTCGCGAGGATTCGATCGAGCCATCGCGCGTGCGCGTACGTCAAGCGGTTCATGAGTTTACTTGAAACAAACAAACAAACAAACAAGACCGTGCACGCGGCGCATTTGTAAGTAGATGGTTTGTTCAAAGTGGAGTTGATCAGCTGCAATGCGGAAGTGGCTAGAAATCAGTGAGGGTATATGCCTTAATCAGGGTGTACGCGTCAGCGTACAACCCTAATATGTGACGACTTGCGCGCGCGAGAATTCGGATTTTTGATCGCCCATAACTTTTGATTGGCTGAACCGATTTCGGCGCGTTCTGGGTCAAAAGAAGCGCACTCATCGGGGGACCGTACGTGCCACAGCGCGTTGCAGTATTGCTGCGCGTTAAGGGGGTACGCCCGAAAATGTTTCCGAAAAGTGTCTTTTTTTTCGTGTTCTCCTCCCAGTTTTTGGAGCGCCACTCGCTAGTGCCGTGGGCAATTGGAATGAAACTTGGCATGTGTAAGCGACCCATGATGGCAATTTTGCGTACCAAAGGAATCGTCTCTGCGTCCTACCAAACTCGAGATATCGTCGATTTTATGCGTTTTTTCGGACATAGTCGTTTTTTTGGGGTGGTTTCCACCAAGAGTAAATCTCGAAAAAGTGCTCAATTAACCCCCAATTTTTTTTTTGATTTCCTTGAACAGTTTCTTATGGGAAGTCTATGCCAAGTCACTGAACCTAAAACTTCATCACCGATAATGAGTTATTAGCAATTAAAAATATCGGCCAAAAAGTTTGTGTTTAATAGGCGCGCTAATGGCTTATCACAGAGCTTTGCTATAAAGGAAAAAGTTGTTCGGCATGACCTGGAATAGACCCCTTTTGACAATTGGACCAAATTGAACGCACCAAAATGCCTCTCCCCATTATACCGAAAACGAAAAATGGCAATATTTTGGTGTGGTTACGTCGGAGGGCATTAACGTCAATAATAAAGTTGATTGCCCTTCGATGGCGAACATTTCATTCCTTGAAGTCAACATGATCCGACGCACCAAAATATTTTCACATCCGGAATAATCGATAAATATTGATATGGGTAGGTCGGATCACTTTGGCTAAAACACGGAAGTTGACCGCCTGCACGTGTAGATTATTTTGATTCTTTACACTGCTATGCTCCGACGAACCAATATGGCACTGCAGATGTGCACGCACGCACGCACACCATCAAATCGGCTGCTTCACAAAAAACTCGATGTGAGTACGTCGCATCACTTCGGCTAAAACACAAAAGTTGACCGCCTAGTTATAGCGATCATTTTGATTCTTTACATCACTATGCTACGATGCAGCAATATAGCACAACTGCACACGCACGCACGCACGCACGCACACACACAATTATCCGCAGTGGCTTCTGTTTGTAGTTTCTCTGCATGCTGTGCCATTTGCTGATAGGTCATCCTGCTTTGTATCATTTGCATGACAATTAGTTGTGCACAACTTTGGTCAATAAAAAATACATGCGTACCTATTTTCAAACCACATGCTCACATTCTATACAATGAGTGTCTCCTACTGCACTCAGGGGATTCTACCAAGCATGCTACATATGTCATACATGGTACATATGTCGTGTATGCGATCGTGCGTACGTGCGTGCAGGTGTGCGTGCGTGCCTGCGTGCGTGCGTGCATGCGGGTGCCTGTATAGGTTTTACGCATCGATGTTTGTCTTACGAAAAAACACTGTATTAAGGAAAAATTTGCAAGCGGCTGCAAAAAAGGTGAATATGTGACGCTCTTTTGTTTGAGCCCAGTTTGAAAAAGAGGGGTATCAATTAAGGCATGCCTCATTTATGTATAGCCACTTATGCTTTGCAGCTGATCAACTTCAGTTTGAACAAACTGTGTATAAAAACCGAACCAAACGCAGCAACACGTCACATATTCGGCATTTTTTTGTGTGAGCTATCTCACTCACCCAAAATGCAACAGCAATCCTTTCACATCTCATCTATCTCTGGTCATTACCATCGACCTGGCACAGCCAAAGTTCCTACATAAATAATTGGCACCTTGCTAACATTTGTGAGATGTGGATTGCCACTACAGTTCAGTTAGTGATGTGTAGGTATACATATGGTACTGGCTCCATTCGTCATTTCCTTTTTGGCATTTACCCAATAACGCACTGCTCCTATACAACGTGTTTGCGTGCGTACGTGCGTGCGTGCGTGCGTGCGTGCGTGCGTACGTCTGCATAGTGGTCCATGTGCAAGACCCTGCGGTCCTTCCTGCCTGTCTTGCAACCGCGTGGCATTTAGTCATGCGGCATATGTGAATGCAGGGTGTTCCAGTCCAGTTATAGGTCCTATGATTGCCACTGCTCCTTTCTATGCACACAAACACAAAAAAATGCCGAATATGTGACGTTGATACCCCTCTTTTTCAAACTGGGCTCCAACAAAAGAGCGTCACATATTCACCTTTTTTGCAGCCGCCTGCAAATTTTTCCTTAATACCACTTCTTTTCAAACTGGACTTCAACAATAGAGTGTCACATATTCTCCTTTTTTTGCAGCCCCCTGCAAATTTTTCCTTAATACAGTGTTTTTTCGAAAGATGAGGGGGTTTCTGTAATTCAACACACGCAAGCATGCACGCACGAACGCACGCTCACATGCTTGCACGCACGCGCGCTCGCTCGCACGCACGCACACACATACGCACACACACGTTCACTGACGCAGGTTCACACACATGTACCTGTGACTGAATCGAACAAGGCAAAATTGAAGTAAAGCAAAGTACCAACAGCCTAGCAGACATACATGCATGCATGCACATGCAGTGCTATATTGCTGCGTCAGAGCATAGTGATGTAAAGTATGGAAATGATCACCATGACTAGACGGTCAACTTTTGTGTTTTTGCCAAAGTGATCGGACCTACCCCCATCAAGTTTCGTGCGAAGCAGCCCATTTGTTGGTGTGCGTGCGTGCGTGCACGTCTGTAGTGCCATATTGGTTCGTCGGAGCATAGCGGTGTAAAGAAACAAAATGATCTGCACGTGCAGGCGGTCAACTTTTGTGTTTTGGCCAAAGTGATCCGACCTACCCATATCGATATTTATCGATTATCTCGGAAGTGAAAATATTTTGGTGCGTCGGATCGTGTTGACTTCAATGAATGAAATGTTCTACATCGAAGGGCCGTCAACTTTATTATTGGTGTTTAGGCCATCCAACCTAACCACAGCGAAATATCGCCATTTCCCTCTATCGGTATAATGGGGGGTGGCATTTTGGTGCGTTCAACTTGGTCCAATTGTTGAAAGTAACACAAGTCAGGTCAAGACAACCAACTTTCTCCTTTACAGCGAAGCGCTGCGACGCACCATTAGAGCGCCTATAGGGCACAAAATTTCGGCCCAAATGTCAAAGGAAAAAATGGATAATTGGATAAAATAGGCAGTTTCTCGACATTGCTACAACCAAGACGGAAATCCTTTGGAGGAAGAATTTGTGATCATGGGTCGCTTAGACAGGCTGAGTTTCATCCCGATTACCCGCGCCACTCACGAGTGGTGCTCCAAAAACTGTGTGGAGAACACGAAAAAAAAGACACTAATCGGAGACATTTTTGGAGATTTCCACTTAACGCGCAATAATACTGAAACGCGCTGTGGCATGAACGGTCCCCAGACGAATGCGCTTCTTTTGAGCCATAACGCGCCGAAATCCGTTCAGGCAATCAACAGTTATAGGCGATCGAAAATTCAAAAAGCCGCATTGAGAAGTCGTCACATATTAGGGTTGTATGCGGACGCGTACACCCTGATTATCCTTTTCTACAGTAGTATGACTGTTTGTGGGTTCTGTCTGCAATGCAGCACAGAGTTCTGCTGGATGAATTGAGCTTGAGCTGAAATTTTCTATGAAGCTTGCTTGGCACATTTTACCATCAAAATAAGAGCGGCACTACTGAAGCTATCGTAATCCATGCGTTATGCAAACTAGCCGCTTCAACTCAGGACTCATGCTTGCAAAGTTCTCCAAAGTGGTTCAACATCAATTTGTCTCATGAAATAAAATAATGTTGAGAATACTCATTTGTACAATGATGACGCGCTGCAATGATGAAACTGCAAAGTGTTGGAATGCAGGTCAACCAAAGCCAATGCATGTCAACCAAAGCATTAGCATGAATCTAAAGAATTGCTTGTAACACCCACTCTGCTTTAAATAGATTTCATATCAATACACCCACAACGTGAATTGGAGACATGTGCTAGACTCATTTGCAGAAGTTTTGTTTTATTTCTGTAATATGCTATGTGGCGGGGGGGGGGGGAGAGCATAGGCGTTTCGGTGTGTCTGTTTGTATGTGTTGTATGTTCAAACACGTTTTGCTCTCGCAACCCAACACGAACAATCCGAAACATGCACAAAACGCGCACACAAAGAAGACCATGAACCGAGGCAAGGGGGGGGGGGGGAGGGGGGCTGGAGAGAATGGGAGAGCCCGAAAATAGTTTATCGTCAAGAGGCCCCCCAAAGGTCGAGTAGCTCAATGACCAATGGGGGGTTGGGGCTGAGAATAGGCAGAGATTGTTGCTATATCTGAGAAACCTTTCATCTCTTTTGTCGTTTGTCATTCTTCATCATCAAAAACGGGGTGTGCGACAACTCGCCGACAGCCAACTCGCCGCCGCCGACTCGCCGCTGCCGTCTCGCCGATCCCAACTCGCCGACGGACGACTCGCCGCCAGGACAACTCGTCGACACCAAATTTTATTTTTGTTAAGCCGTCAATTGAAGCTGCATTCCGCAGTAACTCAATTTACATACGTATGCATTATTTACACATTTACGATGCCTCTTAAGAAGTCGTGGGGCGCGCGTTCCTCAAATTCTGTCACCAGCTTGCGGATGCACTGGTCGGCGCGCCGGTACTAGCGCATCTTCTTGGTGGGCTTATGGCCGCCAACGAGCTTCTTCAGGTAGGCGTCGCCTTTGCGCTGGATCTTCTTGACAGCATCGATAAAGCGCCAAATGGTGGGGTGGTTCTCTCTCGCCGATCTGGGCTTGAATGCTGCGGTTGGCAGCCTCGGCGAAGTTGTTGATGCGGTGGAGGTTGTTGGGCACGCGCTCGTGCACGTTCCACCGCTGGGAAGAGAAGCGCGTTGGGTTTCCGGCTGCGCCCCTGCCAGTTCAGCATGTCCATGTAGTGCTTCTCGAACCAGTCGACGGCGTTCGCCACAGCATCGAAGCCTTGGCGGCTCTGGACGAGCAGCTGCACGTTGCGCTCCCTGCCGAAGATGAGCAGGCGATTGTTGCCAGCAGCCGCTCCGCTGTCGTGGAGAAGAAAAGCCCCGCGTCCGTCGCTTCTTTCTGGGCGTCTGTCCGCCCATCGTACAGCAAGTCAACCCCCCCCCCCTCGCCCCGCTCACTGCTGCTTGAATGCGGGTAAGCCTATGCATTGGCACTGTCAGAGATGCAATCTGACTGGCGGCGGCGAGTTGTCCCGGCGGCGAGATGGCAGCGGCGAGTTGTCCCCGTCGGCGAGTTATCCGTCGGCGAGTTGGCGTCGGCGAGTTGGCGTCGGCGACTTGTCCTATTCCGTCAAAAACGTGCTCAGAAGTGATTCAGTATTAATATTTTCATGTCCTCAGTAGTGACTCATCATCAATACAATGTGTCATAAAATCATGCTGTGAGTGCTCAGTTTAAAAACAACAATGACGAATCTGTAAAGTGCTGCAGCAAAAGCCAAAGGAAGTCAACCAACCAATGCACTTCTACAATACAGGAAAACATTTCACCTTTTTTGTTGTAACGCTTTATTCTTGCGTCATTACATCTCCAGTCATTACATTCGATAGTAAAAATTAGGCACTACACCATCTTGAGCAGACACACCATAAATCCCATATAGGCAGTGGGCTAATTGTTTTAATGAGCCCTTCAGAGTCAGCTAATAACAATTGGCTTTTTTGTAATCTGCATGGTTGCTCACATATGTTCATGCACCTTGATCTGCAGGCGCAAGGCCTTTGGACCTGGTCTAAGCTAGGATCGCGGTCCGACGCTTCCGATTCCATTCCAGCGCGCCGTGGGCGGGCGGTTTTCGGCAGGCTTGGGCTTGTGTCTTCCTTACGTCGTCTTTTTTTGGCAAAGCACAATTGTTGCTTCCGCGTCCGCTGCGTCCGAAACTTAAGCGAAGCCTAAGCCTAAGCCTAAGCCTAAGCCTAAGCCTAAGCCTAAGCGAAGCATAAGCCTAAGCCAAAGCAAAGCCAAAGCATAAGCCAAAGCAAAGTCTGGACTAAGTCTAGGCAAAGACTAAAATTAAGAAAGTTTTCATCGGACGCAGCAGCGGACGCGGACGCATCATTTTTTTATTTATTACGTTTAATGCGTCGACGATCAGTGCTCAACGCCAAGAAAAACTAAAACAACGCACCACTAAAACGCTAACACATACACGCGCATTGGTGCGTGCGCCCACTCGCGAGTCCGTGCGTGCGTGCGTGCGTGCGTGCGTGCGACGTGCGTGCGTGCGTGCGTGCGTGCGTGCGTGCGTGCGTGCGTGCGTGCGTGCGTGCGTGCGTGCGTGCGTGCGTGCGTGCGCGTGTCCAAGTCCATGTGCGTGTGCGTGCGTGCGTGCGCGCGCGCGAGCGTGCCTGCGTGCGTGCGTGCGTGCGTGCGCGTGTGCGTGTGCTCGTGCCTGTGCGTGCGTGCGTGCGTGCGTGAGTGCGTGCGTGCGTGTTCATGTCCCTGTCCATGTCCCTGTGCGTGTGCGTGCGTGCGTGCGTGCGTGCGTGCGTGCGTGCGTGCGTGCGTGCGTGCGTGCGTGCGCGTGTCCGTGTCCATGTGTGTGGGTGTGTGCGTGCGTGCATGAGCGCGCGTGTGTGCGTGGGTGCGTCTGCGTGTGTGTGTGTGTGGCGTGTGTGCGTGCGTGCGATTGAGCGTGCGCGTGCGTGCATGCACGTGTCCATGTCCATGTGCATGTGCGTGCGTGCGTGCGTGCGTGCGTGCGTGCGTGCGTGCGTGCGTGCGAGCGTGCGTGCGTGCGTGCGTGCGTGCGCGTGTCCATGTCCATGTGCGTGCGTGCGTGCGTGCGCGTGCGTGCGTGAGTGCGTGCGTGGGTGCGTGCGAGCGTGCGTGCGTGCGTGCGTGCGCGTGCGTGCATGTGCGTGCGTGCGCGTGTCCATGTCCATGTGCGTGTGCGTGCGTGCGTGCGTGCGCGCGCGCGTGCGTGCGTGCATGTGCGTGTAATACAAGTTTTTATAGCATTAACACCTGTAAAACAACGTAAAAAAATAATAAAAAGTTCAAAGTTTTTATAGCATAAACACGTGCAAATAAAAAAGTTATAAACAAAAAAGTGACAAGTATTTTATGGCAGGGTTTTGATCCCAGGACCTCCAGAAAATAAACGGACATATAACCACTACACCATTGTTCTGTACGGAACTGTTTTCTAAACACTTCTGATAAGTCAGAAGAACGCATAAAATGTGCTGTATTATCATATAATTTACTTATATTTGCATAACTCATGGATTAGGATAGCTTCAGTAGTGCCACTCTTATTTTGCTGGTAAAATGTGCCAAGCAAGCTACGTGTTACATCCAGGTGGGCGGTGTTTGACGCCAGGCAATGCCGGCTCCGCCGTTTCTCCTGGCTTATCATGCGTGATTTGTGGAATAGGAGGCGTGCGAGTGTGGTGTAGCGGTTAGCATCCAGGCCCGGAAACCCTGAGACCTGGGTTCGAATCCCAGCACTGCAATCCCTTTTTTCCACAACTCTTCAATTCATACAAAATTTCAGCTCAAGCTCAATCCATCCAGCAGAACTCTGTGCTGCATTGCAGACAGAACCCACAAACAGTCATACTACTGTAGAAAAGGATAATGCTATATCTTGTCATTACTGTAGCAGATTGGAAAACGAATGCCAGATTCGTGATCACCACCATCGATTACATATATCCCAAGCAGATTTGCCACTGAATTCTCAATTTCGATCAAACGCAATTTGCATATTCAATGTGTCGCACCTTGCGATTACAGTATCGCACTGAAAAACGGATGTGATATTCGTGATCAGCACGGTCGATTACATATATCCCAAGCAGAATTGATACTGAATTCTTAAATTCGATCAAACACATATGCGAAATTTGCATAACTCACGGATTACGGTAGCTATCGCAAATCCGGCCCTTAAATGACGGTGAAGTATCCCACGGAAGCTTCATACAAAATTTCAGCTCAATCCATCCAGCACAACTCTCTGCGCTACGTTGCACACACACACACAGACAGACATTGTGCTTTAGTAATACTAGCCGCTTCGAACTCAGGACTCCTGCTTGCAACGTGCTCCAAAGTGGTTCAACATCAATTTGTCTCATGAAATAAAATAATTTCGAGAATACTCATTGTCTACAATAATGAATCACCGCAATGATGAAACTGCAAAGTGTTGGAATGCAGGTCAACCAAAGCCAATGCATGTCAACTAACGCATTTGCATGAATACTACAGAATTACTTGTAACACCCACTCTGTTTTAAATAAATTTCATATCAACACACCCACGACGTTAATAAAGGAACATGCGCTGA
>JASAMY010002254.1:0-21269 GCA_030248085.1 Paralinhomoeus sp. GSCO2_6 | reverse complement strand
TGTGTGTGTGTGTGTGTGTGTGCGTGTGCGTGTGGGTGTGTGTGTGTGTGTGAGTGTGAGTGTGTGTGTGTGTGTGTGTGTGTGTGTGTGTGTGTGTGTGTGTGTGTGTGTGTGTGTGTGTGTGTGTGTGTGTGTGTGTATTCTTAGTGTAACATCGAATAAAAAGCCTGTTTGGTGAAAGATGTACCTACAGAGTCGTGCGCTGGACTAGAATTATTACAGCCCAGGGGGGGGGGGGTTGGGTTTGGAAACGGCCACCATCGTGCGCTGTCACACTGTGTTTGAATGCAATTGCAAAATTTCATTTTCAAATTTTATGTACCTGCATAAGTGTCGATACAACGGCGCGCACCTAAAGACGCCGAAAGTGAAGGGGGGGGGGGGGGCAGACGCAGTAGAGAGAGTCCTGAAGTTTCGGTTCTGCACTAATCTTCCTTGCACTATCTCGTTAGACTGTAACCGGGTCGGTTACCTACCAGGTACACGTGCTGCCTGAGTCATTACCATGCATGGCGCACATAACCACTAGGTGTACGTTAGTCGATTTGACAGTTTCAATTGAAAAACCCATGTTTGGGCAGGACACAACTCACGGATTTGGTTGATCTAATTCCTAACCGGATATTGAGTGCGTCCCCAAAAACACTTGTGGTGTAGCCATAGCCACCAACAGATAGTCGTGAAAAGTCAGTGCAGACACTATTCGGTCAGACACTGTAGTTTATTATTATCGCACAATCCGAGCAGACTGCGACTTCATAAGCGGGCACGACTATGTATGTACTCGTCACTTCACCGCAGCAACATCACTCCTTTCCACTGGTGGAGATTTGAGCAGCTGTGCGCAGAGGTGTCAGAATGGATGCGTCCAACTCAACGAATGAGCAGCTTTCTTCCAAGACTGGAGATTCGAGCAGCGAAGTCGTGTACGAATGCGGCACCACCGACATGGCCGACGAGCTGTGCAAGTTCGTCATGAAGTACCTCATAAGGGAGACTTTCGGCGTGAGGACAGTTAGGGCCCTCTGCCCCGAGGAGTCGGGTCAATGCGATGGCCGGTCCTTGCAGAGTTCTCGCTACGATGTCAACACGGTCGACGTGATCATTGCCATGAAGATGACCTGCGATAAGTGCCTCGCCAGCGGCCTCACCTTTCTCGCTCGGTAAAACCGTTCGCTCGCTCGTCCTCAACCGTCATTTGTACCATACATACCGGTATGTATGCATACGACACGAGCACTACTCAGTGGTCCAGGGAAGCTGCGACCCATTCTTGCATTCATGCATACTATCAGGAGAACTGGTTGCACAGGCATACGTAGCCCCTTTCTCGCGGGAAAAGGCACGACTCCCCACCCCCCCCCCCCCGATCCAATCTTGAACTGCTTGTTCACCGCCTTGTTGTGATGATGGTCGGTCCTGATGGTGTTAAGAGGCGTTCCACAGAATTTTCAGGCAAAAAATAAAACGATAGTCATGGATTTTGCTAAAATCCACTTCGATGGATGCCCTAGGTCCACCTTGGGCTTTAGGCTTGGTTTGGTGTAAATCGGACCATCGCACCCTTTACAGCGCTTCAAAATGTGAGGCGACTGCGAGGCCAGTTTCGACGCTGAAATTTGGACACGATTTTTTCAGCGCCTGTTTCTCATGATACGAGCGACTCAAACCATACTCTAGGGTATCCATCCAACGCATGTACACTCGACTCTGTGTTGACCACTTTTCACGTCACTGCACGCTGTGTACGCTGAGTTACAAGTGGCCAAAATTTGAAAAATGGGATTCAGAAATGTGCCAACATCGCTTCGTGCCACCACTCCGATTCTTACGATTTTTTATGGAGCATGTAGCCAACACCTAGGCCTATTCATGCTACAAAATTCAGCATGTCACTCTCTTTGGTGCAAAAGTTATTCGCAAAAAACTGCATTTTTGACCTTTTTTCGGGTTTTTTTTTGCAGTTCTTGCAGGCTCCACCACTCCGATTCTTACGATTTTTTATGGAGTATGTAGCCAACACCTAGGCCTATTCATGCCACAAAATTCAGCATGTCACTCTCTTCGGTGCAAAAGTTATTCCCAAAAAAACTATATTTTTTACCTTTTTTCGGGGTTTTTTTGCAGTTTTCTCAGGCTGCACCACTCCGATTCTTACGATTTTTTATGGACTATGTAGCCAACACCTAGACCTATTCATGCTACAAAATTCAGCATGTCACTCTCTTCAGTGCAAAAGTTATTCTCAAAAAAACTGCATTTGTGACCTTTTTTCGTGGTTTTTTGCAGTTTTCTCAGGCTCCACCACTCCGATGCTTACGATTTTTTATGCATAAATGGAGTATGTAGCCAACACCTAGACCTATTCATGCTACAAAATTCAGCATGTCACTCTCTTCAGTGCAAAAGTTATTCCCAAAAAACTATATTTTTGGACCGTTTTTCGCGTTCTTTGCAGTTTTCTCGCGCGCCTCCACTCCGAATTTGCTGAAACTTGCAACGTGCATGGACCACCTATTGGCCCATGTACACTGTCAATGTAGCACGATACTCGTTGCGATGTACATGTTAGTCTGTGAAGACTCAGCTTTTCCAGCAAATTTTGTGGTTTATTGGGTGCCACTCCATTGAATTGGTTTGCTCACTGATCCTGTCATCCACAGACAGCAGAAACGAAATTTGCAAGGCGACTTTGACAGACCTGGGAATGATGGAATGGCGCGCAATCCGTCATGTCTGGTCGGCTATGCAACAACTCCTGCACTTCTCTGGGGTTGACATGTTTAACACTCATGCAGAAGGGACTGATACACATGATATCCATGTGGAACAGCTGTTGAGTATCCTTGTCATTGATTCGCTGTACATCGTCTTGTAGCCAAGCATGTCCTCTTACAGTGTGCATGGGCCAGTACGTGGTCCATGTACGTGACAAGTTTGAGCCAAATCAGAATAGTGGCACATGAGAGATTTCCAAAAAAAAACAGTCCAAAAATGTAGTTTTTTGGGAATAACTTTTGCACCAAAGAGAATGACATGCTGAATTTTGTGGCATGAATAGGCCTAGGTGTTGGCTACATACTCCATAAAAAATCGTAAGAATCGGAGTGGTGGAGCCTGCAAGAACTGCAAAAAAAAACCCGAAAAAAGGTCAAAAATGCAGTTTTTTGCGAATAACTTTTGCACCAAAGAGAGTGACATGCTGAATTTTGTAGCATGAATAGGCCTAGGTGTTGGCTACATGCTCCATAAAAAATCGTAAGAATCGGAGTGGTGGCACGAAGCGATGTTGGCACATTTCTGAATCCCATTTTTCAAATTTTGGCCACTTGTAACTCAGCGTACACTGCGTGCAGTGACGTGAAAAGTGGTCAACACAGAGTCGAGTGTACCTGCGTTGGATGGATACCCTAGAGTATGGTTTGAGTCGCTCGTACCATGAGAAACAGGCGCTGAAAAAATCGTGTCCAAATTTCGGCGTCGAAACTGGCCTCGCAGTCGCCTCACATTTTGAAGCGCTGTAAAGGGTGCGATGGTCCGATTTACACCAAACCAAGCCTAAAGCCCAAGGTGGACCCTAGGGTATCCATCTAAGTGGTTTTTAGCAAAATCCGTGACTATCGTTTTATTTTTTGCCTGAAAATTCTGTGGAACGCCTCTTAAAACCAGTAAAAAGTCTGCCTCTCATTTCCACAGATGCGATGGCCGGATCGTGGGCGCTCGTCTGACGAGCATTTGGCAGCGAGGCGACAAGCGCGACAGCCTCGCGGGTCTCTGGAACGAGCCCTTCCTCGTCGGCCTCTTGTTCCTCGCCGAGCTCGAGAAGGACAAGGAACTGCTGCTGCCCGCCCACGTCGACAAGGTGCGCGACCGAGCGCCGCGCCTCTCTGCCCCGTCCCAACCAGCTAAGCTGCTGCCCTGTCGTCAATCGTTGTTGTTGTTGTTGTTGTTGTTGGATGGAGGGCGACGCTGGTAGGTGACGGTCGGTGACGATCAGGTGACGGTAGTCATCTCCACAAGGCCTTCCTGTCTTGTGGCACATTGCCCATCAGCGCTTAAGACACTCGGACGCAATCTAGGGCAGCAGCGGCAGCGCGAAAAAGCCATCGATAGCGAAGTCCCTCGTTGGGTGTCCATCCAGAATCGAACCCAGCCGCAAGAGGGGGATTCTTCAACACCTCAGGCGATCGGTCGGCCTAGGTCGGCAACTACGAGGGCGTGTCCGTGCATCCTGACTTCCGACGGCGCGGCATCGCGCAGCGCCTCAACGAGCTCACGGTGGCGAAGGCTCGCGAGCTGGGCGTCCAGGGCATCACCGTCTCCGCCACCTCGCCCAAGTCCCAGGCGCTCTTCACTAAGATGGGCTTTCAGGTCAGCAGTCCGTGTGACGACAAGCGCGCACTCTTCCTTGAGTCACGAGTACGATGTCGCCGCCGCGATTGGCGCTTCAGACACTGCACGAACTGAAGGTCGGCTCCTACGTCAATGGCAAAGGCGAGACGGTCGAGGCGGTCGTCGATGAGAACAACGCCGAATACGGAAAATTCATGTTCTTCCCGCTCGCACAAGAATAAGACGGCAAGCCGAGCAAGCGCTGCCTCGGTCAACTGATTTTGAGTCACCACACGGCACTGCATGCCTCTGAGCCGGATTATACCTATAATCAAATGCATCGTGGTCCGTGGCTTCATTGTGGACCCGACCTCGTATTCAATCAGAGTGAGACAGATTTCGCCATTTACAGACGGTATTCAATCGCCGAGATCTTCAGACCCGTGCTCATCCCTAGAACCAACCAAGCGATACTGAACAACTAAACAAATTGACCAGACATTCACGTTGTCCTTTTTGTACCTTCACCGACAGTCGACATTTCACAATTTATTTGGTTCGCGTCTGTTAATTGGTTCTGTTTTAAAACGGTCAATTGCCCGTCAATCAATGCGCTATAGTCGTTGTCTCAACAGCGGGCGCTGCACTTGTGTCGAACTGCAGGATGACGATGAAATAGGTGATAACCGCAGACACCAACTAAATTCAACATGTATTGAATTGGAGTTGTGCAGTTGGTTCATAAGAGTTGGTTCATAGTTCATAAGCATTTTTTATTTGCAAATAGAAATGTGCACCTTTAAAACGGGCAGATATTAGTACGCAACTCTTTGTCGCAATAACTGAGATACAGTACGTATACATACATGTACATACGGTACCTACTAGGTACATGTGCGTGTTTTTACCAAACTTTAGCCGAGGCAAACCGTAAGCATAAAAGAGCGAGTGACGATGAAGAAGTTGTCGGCAGACAGCTCAAGTCCGTTGCTCGCGAGCTGAGACGCAAAAAGTTGATACTGCGTCTAAAAGTCAACTGTACCTGTTTGCTAGAACAAACAGCGATGTTAGAAATTGCCAACCATTTTTATTGGGTCGTCCTCCTTCTGACACGTGTAGTTGTACATCCGGAAGAATGCGTCCTTGATCGCTTGGCCCTGAAGGACCCCGCCCTTGAAAACAGCACACTGATTTTCCCGTCTTTAATCCACAATTCCAAATCCCCTCCACCGCCTCCCCCCCCCCTTTCCGGACCATCAATATATTTCCTTGAAGAGCCAAATAAAAAAAAAACTGAGAGTGCTCTTTGGGTCCTTCCGTGAGATACTGTAACTTAGGAATGGTTTGGATCAGCTCACTGAACTCCCCACTCCGTCTTTGCCTCACCCCTCCCCACCTGGGACTTCTCTAGCCGGTTGCTAGTAGACATTGGAGTCTTGCGATATGTAATAGGTACCAGAAATACATACAAATGTTTCCATACCCGCTCGTGCAAGATGGTGGCGGGCACGGCGAGCATCAGCTGCTCGCCCACCATGGTGGCGCACCAGATTGCCAGTACCGATCTCATCTTCAGGTCCGCTTCCGCGTCCTTTATGAGGCAGTAGACCGAGGCCAGTACGGCCGGAAGACACAGGCCGAAGATGAACAGGAGGAAGCGACCGAAATTCTCGTTGATCGTCTGCACCGACTCGTACAGGACCTCAAGAGGAAGAAAAGTGCTTGCGTGCGTGCGTGCGTGCGTGCGCGCGTGCGCGCGTGCGTGTGTGCGTGCGTGCGCGCGTGCGCGCGTGCGTGCGTGCGTGCGCGCGTGCGTGCGGGCGGGCGTGCGTGCGTGCGTGCGTGAGTGCGTGCGTGCGTGCGTGCGTGCGTGCGTGCGTGCGTGCGTGCGGGCGGGCGGCGTGCGTGCGTGCGTGCGTGCGGGCATGCGGGCGTGCGGGCGGGCGTGCGTTCGTGCGTGCGAGCGGGCGTGCGTGCGTGCGTGCTTTAAAATACTTGATATCGCTTGCTGAGCCTCTCGACACCACAGCGTGGTGTCGCTGCTCCCATCTCCACGATGAGTTCGTCAGCGCCATTCTTGGAAATTAGCCACATAATTATGTAGAGCCCAGTGCAGAAGCTCAAGGAACTTTGAAAATAGAACACCGCAAGTACGAAAATGGCGGGGTAGCCTAGACGACATTTGTTTGTGCACAAAAACTGGTACCACAACCACACCACATCACAAACTGTGAAAAAAGTGGCGTTAAACGGTAGAGGCAAATTTAGTGACTTAATAATTTAATCAATCATTTGGGAGTTTTATTATTTGATTTTTTTTTGGGTTTTGGGGGACACCAAACTCAAAGGTCTCCAGGTAAGGGGCTATTTTTGGGGGGGGGGCAATTATAGGATTTACGGTATGTATCCCAATGTGCTGTACCTGGAACCATTTGGAACTTGACAGGAAAGTGGACGAGCTCGTACGCATAGAGAACCATGGTCGCAGCGATCAGCACAGAAGAGCAGAGGCAAAAGAGCGTCAGCAACAACGCAGCGATTTTCAAGCTCCTCTCGCCGTAAATGTCGAACGACTCTTTCACTGTAATTTCTAATAGATAGGACAATAGGCGTTGTGTGACATCTCCCGCGTTTTGTGTGACATTTTGTGCAACAGGATGGATGCGAGTGTGGTGTAGTGGTTAGCATCCAGGACCGGAATCCCTGAGACCTGGGTTCGAATCCCAGCACTGCAATCGCCTTCTTTCCACAACCCGTCAATCGCTGTATCGATTTTTCCCAAGTTCCTCACGCGAATTCTCGTAGTGCTTCTTGATCATGGCCGGCAACTTTCTCTGAAAGGCGAGAACGAACGCCTGCGAGCCGGCGCACATGGACATGTAGGAGATGGAGACCAGGACGATGGCCGTCGGCATGTTCACCCCGATCGTCAGCCCATCCAGCATGCTGAACGATCGGATCACACAGAGGAATTCGAACAGAAATATGCCGAAGCCAATCAGTCGGTGCGCGGCGACGACGATGGAACAGGCTGAGCCGTTGCTCTCGTCGTATTGACTGTTGAATACGCCTGGAATGACGCAAACTGAACTCACGCACGCACGCACGCACGCACGCACGCACGCACGCACGCACGCACGCACGCACGCACGCACGCACAGGTTTGACTCACCCAACGCCCAGCCATACGTCATAAACCACTTCAGAGATGCATAGTATCTGCAGGAGGTCGCGTGATGCTCCACTTTCTTAGTTGTTCTGGCGCCTATGTCGGGTGTGACCATGTTTACAACTAGTGAAGGTCGCGCTTCGCCCTCCCGTCTTGCCAGCATTCTAAATTCCTCCTAGAAGCGCCATTTTATCTGTCTCACTGCGGCGTGTGCGTTGTATGCACGCAGTGTCGCTGCAAGCGCAACTCACTTTGACGCAATGCCATTTGCGCTGCGTTGCTAAGCAGTGGCGCCGTTGAACCTTGTCAACGGGTTTGACTGATCACCCCTGGTCGCACACCTAATGAAATTGTCTGGCTCGAAATGTAATTGTCTGGCTCGGCGTATATTACGGTCGTAATTCCCTTGACGACTGTAGCTATCGTCTATTACTGTGTGTATGTATGTACCTGCCACCCACCAGTAATTCAAATGTGAGCGGCTGTACACGAGAATGCGTCTGACGACAGACAGACTGCAGTGTATGTATTGCCACTGCACTGCAGTGGCAATGTACCTACATACCTATGTATGTACATACGGTAGGTACATAGGCCCGTCAGTCAGAGCACAACCTTGAGGATGTGTGCCGTACATGTATCTGTGAAACTAAAGGGTTTTTAAACGGCATAATCCCCCCCCCCTTCATAAGATTGCCATGAAATGCAAACCAGAGACGCACAACACTTTAGGATTTAGTCTACGAATTGAAGAAATAGTTACAGTTAGTTGCAGTTACATAAAAAATTTACAGTTAGCAATACCTACGTCATTTTTGCAGCACATTCAAATTTGACTCATCGTTTAAATGAAAATTCTAAAACCTAAAACTAAGCTGAAACTAAAGCTAAAAACTAAAAACTAGAACTAAAACTAAACCTAAGCTAAAACCGTTAATGACATCGTGTAGACCGTGAAATTTCGCACACATCCCCTAGTTTTTAGGAGATTGGCCAAGAACAGAAGCATTTGACAGCTGAATTTGTGTAATGTTTCGCAGTCAAAACGAGCGAAATTGGGCATCAACTTTGAAAGATTTGTACTTGATTTTTAAGGTAAGGGTAACGGTAAGGACATGGGAATAAAAGTCATTCAAAAAAAATGTGCAGTTTAAATACCTAACTATCAGAAAGCTACGTAAGCAACCCTCTTCAAATGTATATAACGTAATAGTAATCGACACTGCGGCCGAATAAAACTAGAACAACTAAAAACTAAAACTATAAACTACAATGTAAGGACAAATGTGCGACGAAAAGAGTGTCGCTATACCTCTAATCTCTATCCACTGGGTGCAATCATCGCAAATTACCCTCTGTATTCCCGAAAGAAATCAAACCCAAAGTGAGGAGGGTGCGAAGCGATGTCTAGGAGGGGCGTCAGTTAAAAAAGACGCAAGTTAAAAAAGACGCATGTTAAAAAAGACGCATGTTAAAAAAGACGCGCGTTAAAAAAGACGCGCGTTAAAAAAGACGCAAGCCACAAAACGACGGAGGTTAAAAAAGACGCAGCAGTTCTCCAGGCGGCCGCTAAGTGGAATAGGAAGTGGAACGGGAACGGCGCGTGCGTGCAGATGTTTGTCGCTTTACCCTTTGGGAGTCGAGATACATGTATGTAGATCCCAGCACTCCAATCGCCTTTTTTCCACAATTGTATAATGTATGTATCTGCTGGACCAAGCGGCGGTCAATCTCAATTTCTCAGCCGATTGTAAACAACACTGCTTAGCAATCGGATGACATGGAAACCATCGTAAACCTATTCCTGCCCACCTTTCCTGCCCTCCAGCAATTCCTCTGTCAGGGCAATTCATCCCGTAACGAGTGCGCCGCAAAACTGGAAGACTAACTGTGGTAGGCATTAAAGTTTATTTTTTTCATATTGGCGCGTACAGCGAGCAAGCGTACAGCCGGGACGCTTCGTCGACTGTGAGGGCGCGGCAAATGTACAGGTGGTACACACACGGTGACGGCTCCAGATGCTGCCAATTGAAAATCGTCTATATGCAAAAGGAATCAGTGTCCATAAGTGAGGTGGAGTCTGCAGTGGCTCTCGTCCGAAGCGAGCTGACGATCAGGCGCTGACGCTCGTGAACGCGCCAGCGTGCATGACCTACGGGCTACGGCTACCACGTACCGGCAAAAACCAACCGATCGTCCCAGTTACCTGACCAGTTTCAGGTGGAGCGTTCGAACAACGGCGGCGAGCGCTTCCCGCCCAACGCCTTCTGCTGCAGCATCACGGAGTGCTGGAGTATTGTCGTCACTGGGTCAGCAACGTGGCATGGCACACAACATTGCTGAACATAGAACATTGCTGCTGCCGCCGCCGTCTGCGTCTTTCTTCACGCGCGTCTTCGAAGGACCGTCGTCTGCAAGTCTGCACCCCCCGCCCCCCCCCCCCCACACCCCCACCGACGCACCCGCACGCGCACCCGCACTCGCACGCTCACGCGCACGCGCACGCACGCACGCGCACGCGCACGCACGCACGCACGCACGCACGCACGCACGCACGCACGCACGCACGCACGCACGCACGCACGCACGCACGCACGCACGCACGCACGCACGCACGCACGCACCATAGAGTCTGGGATGTAGCCGGTGTACGCGCACGGGCTAATACATGACCGGGCCGAACATGCTCTGAACGGAACAATATCGCAGACGAGGTGGTGTCTCTCGACGCTCGACTTTGTTTTGCCACAGCTGTTCGAACGGCGCGGCGGGCAGATCATCTGATTGCGGTCCATGTTGTGTGCTACTAATATATCCGAGCGTCATGCCTACATGCAGTGCGTATTCGCTGTTCGTCGCGTGTGGCGAGGACTGGGTTCGTGTTCCACGCGCACGCTTGCTGCGTACTGGCGTTGGTGGAACAACGATGGACGACATGATTTCGGTTTGTGCTGCCTCGTCCCCACTTGTGTGTACGTATGTACACCTACCGTATGTAGTATAACTGGAGTGTCATTTATAAGAAGCGTTTCAGAGACCGTTAACTTTCAATGAAATTGCCAAAAGCGCTGCAAAATCGTCATTGTTTCAGTGCGAAATTGCTTTAGTTGTCGCAACTTTTAGGTTTATCCCAGTAGTGCCCAAATTGTGAGGGATTTCATGTGTATTCATTTTGTATTGTTTAATGCATGCTTTGGTTTAGCGTCACTCCACGGCGATGTTAATCGTTCTTCTTACACTCATCGGAGTGGTGGAATTAGCCAAGTACACCATCATAACAAAGTGCGTGCAGCAAGGCATCAAAAACTCGGCCGTGAAAACGGCCACGCGAAACGTGCGCAAGTTGTGGAACGAAATTAGAAACGTCAAGAGCTTTAAGGTAGTGTACCACTTTCTTCTGAATGCGATCTCGTGATTTCAGAATCCGTATTTTTCGAGATTTCAGGATCCGTGCAAGAATCACCGGAAAAATAGGAAGCGGGACGTAAAGTGCATCACGAGAGTGCTGTACAAGGACGCAAAGGCGCTCTCGTTGGGCAAGTTCGGACGGGCGGCCAATCTGCTGAACCGACTGGCAACAGTGAAAAATGTCCTCGCCAGCACCTGCAAGCGTGCCGTTACTCTGAAAGATGAGGACCACACGCGATTCAAGGGCAGGTATTACGAAGGAGGACCACAGATGACCCAGTGACATCCCATTTCATCTAAGAATCACGGAGTCGAAAGAACATGTTGATAGGTCGAGTCGCAACCGACGCAACCGAGTCAAGCGCGCAAACGATGGTGTACGCTGCAGTACTGCGCACAGGAAGCAACAGTTTGCAATGGTCTCGATTACACTCGGTGATACCTATAGCCTGGAGGGGTGTCTGCGATAGCTTGGAGCTACATTTCTTGTCGTGTAATATTCGTAGCGTTCTTTGGGATGTCTGTCTGCGGAGGCCGCGTGGCCACTAGCACCTACATAGGTACCGTAAATCCTCCAATACAACCCCCCCCCCCCCCCCAATAGTGCCCCCCCGCCAATAGTGCCCCCGGGTACGGCAAGGTTGGAATAATAGAGCCCCCCCCCCCCGCCAATAGTGCCCCCGGGGGTAAGGGGTATGTTGTGCCATGTGCCTTTTATGGGCAAAAATATAGTGGTAGGTACATTTATATCGTGTATACACACTACTACCAACCAATTATAGTACGTTTCAGCTACTCTTAACGGTAAATCAATCATTAAATGTGGCAAAAGTGATCAAAATCACCGAAAAATCGGCAAATTTGACAGCGAAACTAGCATTACCATTCAAAATTTTTAGGTTGAAATAATAGAAGCCCCCCCTCCAATAGTGCCCCCCCCTCCAATAGTGCCCCCGGGTAAGGAGAGGTTGAAAAAATAGTGCCCCGGGGGCACTATTGGAGGATTTACGGTATGTATGCGTGCCTCAGATTGAATGACGCCATTGCGTGCACTGCTGGGACATGGTCGGAGCCGTCTGGACAGCAGGTTGGTCGCCTATGAGAGGTGCATGTCCTGGGCGTCTCTTGAGCTGCAAAACAACGACCCGGCGGCAGTGACAATTCCGGCCCGCTAGGGAAGCGAGCCCTCCAGTATCTGGCAGACTGGGTCTCATCTCTCACTAGCAACAGTCAATGTTGGGTGACCAGAGAGAGGCCCACTCCCCACTGGCCGTTGTCTCCTATCCTAAACAGACGCTCTCTACTGTTGTCAGTTAGCAATCTCCGGAGTCGCATTGATGATACATTGCATATTGCAGTTACACAAGTGGCATTGCAACACAGACTGATAAATGGGACCATTCGATGATGAATAGCGCACTAGACAGTAGACACATCAAAATATATGTACAACTTGCGCATCACTTGCGTCGATTATTTCCGTACACTGTATGCATGTTCCAAACATTTTCATTACTTTATCCTTTTCTAGTTACATTAGCAGATACACCACTGAGCGCTGTGCATCACGTATGTAGTGTACGTTCATACCGCATGGACGTACAGTAGGTAGTTACACGCGTCTCACAAATTAGGCGCCTTTGGCTTGGTGTTGCTACCCAACTCTTGATTCGTTTCTACTCAAAAGGACCCAAAATGCAGTTCTCCTTCTCTTGCTGAGTGCAATCTGTAAATCAATTGTTGACTGTCGTCTTCATCTCGTTTAAGCAGATTCCACCCTGCGTCATCCCTGCTGGGTTCATCGACTGCAAGTTGCAACACACGAGTCTATCGGAGTCAGCTCAAAGAAGTAAACTACCTCCTCCGTTCTTGACGGTATTGATCTTCCCGGTTGGGCAGTATTGCGAGCCGCGCGGTTAGCTAGGGACGTAACAAAGCCATGGCTAGCCGACAGCTCACTTAGCGGTGGTGGGGCTTGGCCAAAGGAAGGCGCGCAAATAGACCGGTGGAACAGTCATCAAGGCATTCTTCTCGAGGCGCGTTATCGGCTTTTAAGACGTCCATCAGAGGCCGCGTCGACGACAGAAAAGCTTGAGCGGCGGGACGACGGAAGCTGCTTGGCGCGAGCCCGACAGACCGACAAGCGGACCGACGAACGGACGTACAGAGATCGCGAAACAATGCCTCCAGCGAATGCCTCGGCCGCGATTGGGACTGGTGGACGCTGTCACTATCAGTTCACGCCTGCATTTCAATTCGCATTTGAGCGGCTCTACATGTGCGCTTCGCCCTTCTTTCTTGGACTAACGCTGGTGGTGTTCGCGTTTGGACTGCTGCTGAAGAGGAGGACCGACGACCCAATCCACTGGCTCATCAGCTGCATGGCTGCCGCGGACACACTGCTGAGTGCGGTTCCTTCCTGTGTGGTACATTCGTGTACATGCACATTGAGCTGCAATAGGAGACGGCAGTTTGCTGCGATGTGTTTCCAATGGTGCCTCAGCACAACTTCAACTTTCCGTAGCCGGGGACGATGTGGCCATGTAGACACTGGTAGTGCTGCAGCGGCGCGCACCACAATTTCAACTTAAAATTTTCGACCGATAAGGGTAATGCAGATTTCGCAGTCAAAATCTGATGATTTGTTGCGCTCTTGGTCAATTTCCGCATTTCATGGTCGTTTCTCTAGAACGTCTCGTGTGTTGCGCATTCATCCTCAAAGTGTATCTACGCACTCTTTTCCTATTTATTTTCGCCAATATAAAAACGTATACAGTAACATATACATACCGGTAGGTGGAGGTACACCATACCCGTGCCCCAAAAGAAGTATAGGAGGGTTTGGGACAATATGTATCTTCATCCTCGCCGTGTTCGAAGGCACTGAATACAAGGGGGCACTGTAGGGGTCTACTGCAGGATTTACGGTGTATGCATGCAAAAAACAAAACCTAGCTACCTTTCAGTCTGCAGCACGACCATCTGGTTCTTCAAGTACAGCGATTCGACGCATGGGTGGTTACATACGGTGGAGGCGTGTCGATGGATGCTGGCGCTTGAGAAGACAGCGATAGCCGCGTCTGGACTGTCACTGACCCTTCTCAATGCGGACAAGTTCTTCTATTTCAAGAGACCTTTGTTGTACGCCAGAGTGGTCAAGAACACACTGTTGGACGCTTGCACAACTGATAATTTGCACGTGGACATTGGTTGGCACTCTAATTGGCCTCATACCGTAGGCACTCTAATTAGCCTCTGGGCTTAGAAAATTGGTTTGTTGTTCGTAAGCAGAATGGCAAAATTGTAAGGGGGCAGCTGTAGGTAGAGACGGCAATTTGCATGAGAGGGAGCCCTAAAAGTTTGAAAGTGCAAACGGCCAAGGATCCTCCTGTCCATGGGACTCGTGTGGGCCACCGCAATTGGATACAGCGCTTCCGTTCACTTCGTAACCAGTGGGCATTGCCTATGCGACACGAAATTGGAATCTGTGTAATGACTATTGTCTACAAGCGTCCGTAATTCGAACGATTCTGAAGAACACGATAGGCATTGCCAACCAAATTTCTTCTCGACGTCTAAAGACAGTTGCGCCGACAGTGGTCTGTCGGGGGCTCAGAAGCTGGTGATGACGGTTCACGTTTCGCTCTTCTGCATCCTGCCCGTGCTGACGAGCGCCGCGGTCAGCGTCCTCCTGTGGAGACTGCGCAGGGACATCCGCAAGACCACTTCGGCCGCCTTCCAGCACGCCTGGGGAAGAAAGGACACCCGACAGAGCTTCAAGTGGGTTCGACTCAAGCAAAAATGTTTATCTAGAACACAATTCTTGAGCCATTCTACAGTTACATATAGGTATATGCTAGCATTTTACGGACAGTGTTCTAGGGGTTTATCTACGGTAAACCCTACCTATAATTAGCCCCCCTATAATTAGCCCCCCCCTATATTTACACCCCCTCCCTAAATGAACCATCGTCTGAAAGGCAACATTTTCCATGTCTAGGTGTATGTATGGTCGCGTATGTGTTTGTATGTAGATGTACATGTATGTGCATGGGAGACTGTGTGAGAGTGTGTTAGATTGTACCAACGTGGGTGCGCAGCGTCTTTTTCCCTTAAAAATCGCCTCCACGCGCTTTTTCGCCCACAAAGCTTCCCACACATCGACACTTCCAGTTTATAAGCCCCCCTATAATTACCCCCCCCCCCCTTATAATTATACACCCTCCTAGAGCTCCTAGGCTCCTAGGTAGGTATCAAATCTTGGGGCGTATATTGATTGCCAGGTATTTTGCAAGTCCTCAAACCCAAGGGGTGATAGAGGTAAATGTTCGCAGTAATAACGCGGCCTCAGTTCCATCGAATTCTTTTATGTATGCAGAAATCAAGTTACCGGTCTGGTATGCAATTTTCTGCTGTAACGATTTCATTAGGAATATCCCACTCGTAGAAGAATTGCAGCTCCGCGTAAGACTTACTTGCTTGCATGTATGCATATCAGCCCTGCACTCGCTGTACAGCTTCTTGTTGTTGTTTGCAGGAACAAGTTTCGCAGTTTGACTTTCATCTTCGCCACCACGATTTGGTCGCTTGTTTCGCTCGTCCCATCCAGGTTTCCCCTCTCAATTCTCTGGGGTTACCAATTACTACGCACTTCTCTTTGTTTGCGATTTGGCTCACGGTACAAAGATGGATGTATCAATCATCACAATCATGACGTAATAGAGCAATCGAGTTTCTTTGACCAATCATTCAGGATTAAGCACATGCTGCAAATTCATGGTCTGTTGTCGAAGGAACAAAACGATGGGTCCTGCTCTGAGTACTTCAGAGTGCTTCATCTAATCGGCTGGATAACGGTCTACTTTATCTACTTGAATGCGGTACGTGTATGCTTTTTGTTCTTCTAGGCGCTTTTGTACTTAACTTAAAACCAATGTCTTGGTTCAGTTTGTGAATCCCATCATTACGCTGACCGTTTACGCTCCTTATCGCCGTCTGTGCTCTACGTATTTGAAGTCCTGCTGTTGCGCGCGCATTATCGATTGCAGTACGGTAGCGCGCCCCTCCAAAAGTGATCAAAACGAAAATTCGATGAATATGAGCGGACGAAAGGCGAACAATGTGAACAATGGAAGCAGCGATCGGTCGGTAGCAATTGTATTGTTGTCAAAACGCGGCAGCAATAGTAGTGAGGTGTAATCGTGATGATTGAGAAATTGATACTCTGTTTGGTGAATCAATTCCACGCTATTTTATATTGTTTTGTTGCCTGCGTTGAAGGTTTGTTATTCGAAGACCGGGTACAGCGTGTACAGCGAGCGATCCCCTTAGCCCGCAATCCGTGGTCCTCAGACGATTTTTGAGTCAGAACAACTTGGTGCTCTAAAGAAAGCATTATGAAGAGAAACTACACACCTTATAGAGTTGGGAAAAATACGTTTTGACTTTGGACTGACGTATTTTTTTTAAAAAATACGGTATTTTTTTGAAAAAATACGTATCTTTTGTATTTTTTTAGAGTACGTATGTACATGTACCATACCTCATAATAAGCCATCAGCAAAGTGCCCAAAGCTTAGAAATCGGTACATAAAGTAGGTCGAAAGCTGCAAAACTGCGCAAGCACGCAAGTGAATGTGTACTAGTGTGTGTGCGTACGTGTGTGTGTGTGAGGTGAGTGTGTGGGTGAGGGGTGCGTAAGGGGAGTAATGAGCGACCAGGAGATTTGGCATCCAACATAGTGAGCAATGGGCCGCGCAGCTAAGAACGCGACACAGGGCGCGACGCAGAGATTGTGGGCGCAGGGCAATGAAGCTAGCAGAACCAATTGTTGGGTCCGCGTCCGCTGCGTCCGCAACCTGTCATAAGCGAAACCTAAGCGTCATAAGAATATGTGACGTAAGACAAATCGTCTTGTCTACTCCACCCACATAACATATATGCTCTTTGATGTTGGGTACACTGATTAACAACGAATGTTTTATTATTTATTGCAGGTTGACCCAACAAAATACACGCTTACGACTCCGATTTACCACTATGACCTTACGATTACGACTACGACCGTATTTTTTAAAAATAAGATACAGGCGGCGACGTATTTTTTCAAAAAAGTACGTGTCTTTTTTTGAAAAAATACGTTTGAAAAAATACGCGCCCAACTCTAACACCTTACACACACCAGCACAACTGTATACCGTATGTATACCTGTGTATGTATGTATGTATCTTGGCATCTCTTTAGTTTCCATATCCAGAAATGTGCAATCCGTTTCAACTCGCTTCAGAATTCTCAAAGATTTTGTGAAGCGTTCAAACTGGCTAATTCCAAGCAGGACATTCAACATGACCTGAGTGACTGTCAGACCAACTGAAGAATTGCAAACAAGCAATAGTTGTCAAATAATATGTTAAATTCCATCTACAGTACATCCATACCTACAAATATGCACATGGTATGTACAGTACGATACTAACACATGATCTTGAGGGTGAGATCTTCTTTCTCTTCAATGAATGGAATGTGCAGCACATTGCTCAATGTGATCCAACCAGACAGAAGGAGTGTTGTTTCTGCGGCAGTTGCCCCTTGCAGGTAAACAAAGATGGCTACAACTTTCATGTTCCGCAGTGATGCAGCAAATGTGGCCGTGATTCGGCTTAGCACCAGTGTAGACAGCACCAATGCAGACAGCCAATTTGACAGCTCGTAGCTGACTAGATCAGGGTGATGGATAAAAGTTTTGCTCTGCGAATCAAACCCCCCCCCCCCAACTTTGAAGGTTAGTTGCACCGCTGAGAAATACTCACGCAAAACAACATGGTCTACTGTTACTGTCATTTGTTACTGTTACTTCCAGTCAGCAACAAATTATTGTAAGCCGCATACCGTAAAAGCCCTATAATTAGCACCCCCCCTACAAAATACCGTAAACCCTATAATTAGCCCCCCTATAATTATACACCCTCCTAAGACCACTTTGAATTAATAAGCCCCCCTATAATTACACCCCCTCCCTAAATAATGGCCCATCGTCTGAAAGGCGACATTTTCTATGTCTGGGTGTATGTATTCGCGTATGTATATGTATATGTACATGTACCTATGTGCATGTCAGACTGTGTGAGAGTGTGTTAGACTGTACCAACATGTGTGCGCAGCGTCTTTTCCCATAAAAATCACCTCCACGCGCTTTTTTGCCCACACATCTTCCCACTCATCGACACTTCCAGTTTATAAGCCCCCCTATAACTAGCCCCCCCCCCCTATAATTATACATCCTCCTAGAGGTCGAACGAAAAAATTAGCCCCCGGGGGGTGCTAATTATAGGGTTTACGGTAACCCCCAGGTCCAAAACTTCCGTTTAGATGGTTTCATGAAAGTGTCAATAACTATCAGAGGGGACTAGGGACTATAAATAGAGAGCCTCCAGTGAGGGGCCCTAATTTGTGGGTGGGGGGATAATTAGAGGGTTTACCGCACATCTACGTGGTACAGTATGGTGTGACCATTAACACTACTACAACATACCCAACTGACAGCTGATTTTTGTTGGATTCTGGCAGTCGAACAGTCCATTGGCAATGTAGAAGAAAAGCCAAATGTGTAAGAAATTCAAGAGACACAGCCGACCGCTCTCTGCAGCGAACTGCTTGATCTAGAAATGCCCCTCTGCACATGCACATGTATTTACACATTTCTTTGGTGTTTTTTCAGAGTGTGTGCGTTGCGCGCATACGTGCGTGCGCTGGCGCCGCACCCAACTACATGTCTCACCATTGTGCCAATTTCAGTGCTTCCCACCAACATTCTCATTGAAGATACTCTCAACATTCAGCAGTTTACAAGCATCGAATGGTTGGTGGAGCACTGCCCCCAACCGGATGCGCGCACGACGCAACGCTATAATTTTCACGACCGTCGCAACACCTTTTGTCTGACCACTAAGCGCTTATGAACAGACTGGACGAGCGCTGGAGACCGCACAAAAAATCAAGCAGAATGGCATGAGTGCCTACTAAAATCTTTGTAGCTTGCTCAAAACGCAATCATGCATCCCTGCTGCGACTGCTGCGATAAGTTCGACGTGAGGCTGTGGTTGCGGGGGAGGGGAGGGGAGTTTTGATGTTGAGAGGGTGGTCAGTAGGAGAAAGTTCCCAAAAATTCTGGAGTTGCCTAGAGCTGTTAATCGAATTCGGTATTTTCCGATTTCGGTAGATCACCGCTCTTTTCTTGGAAACGGTAATTATCGAAGCCCACCCTGTTTGTCGTCAAATTTTTTCCGTTTCGTGCAGGGTGCGTGACTATCGAATTCACGGAATGCAAGCCGAATTCACAGAACGCAAGCTCTTTAAATTACGCGTGTTTGATCGGGAAAAACCGATCCATGTTCACCATGTTCACCATGTTCACCAAGCCTTCGTTATTTCGGTGCGATATTTTTCTCTCTTGTCTCTCCATCTCGCATATCTCTAAACCGGGGGGGGGGGGTGGGTTATCGGGTGACCGAGGGCAACCGCCGGGTATAAATACTGGAGGCTGCCGCAGCTCGGTGGACGCTGTTTGATCGTGGCGCCGACTGCGCTCTGGAAGGACAAGGACGCTTTCGACAAGGTTGGCCTCACTCACTCGGTCGGACTGCTTGCCGTCAGGTTGGGTGTTCGGTTGAGGATGCCGACGTAGTGGCCCGGCTAAAGCAGGACGTGGCGACGCGGACCTGGCTCTTGGGCCTGCCTCCCAAGTACGCCGGTCTTGAAGAGGGAGACGCGTCTCGTGTAGGCGCCTCCAGATCTCGTGAGTGCTGCGCCAAACGAATGTTGATTGACCCAACTCACCACTCCATTTCTAGCCGAATTTGCCTACGTTGTGGGAGTGGTGTTGTCGACCTATTCCGCTGACGTGGCCGAAGACCTGACGAAATGGCTGACGAGAAACGGCACATTTGTGGCAGTCGGCCAGGGCGCGTCGCCGGTCTTCTACGCGCACGTCTACTACAAGTCGGTGTCGGCTTCTCCTGTGCCAATCACCAATCGGCACTGAAGGTTGCCAGTTGTTCAGTCTCCGTCGCTTGAGTCGGCGTCGTCGCCGGCGTCGGCGTCGTTCTCGTCGTCGTCGTCGCTGTTCTCGACGGCTCCGGAGCTGCGGCAGCGCGTGACCTGGCTCGAGATCCAGATGACGCTGGTGCTGGTGATGTCGGTGGCCGTGTTCACGAGCGTGCTTGGCTTCATCTGCTACGTGTGCGCCGGCAACAGCAAGTGCGTCTGGTACGCCTCCTACTACTCGGCCGTCGAGAGCGAGGCCCGCGACCTACTCAAGGCCACGCCCCTCGTCCAGGCTGCCGCTTCCACCAATCAGAAAACTGCGGCCAAGCCGACGACCCACAGGCGAGTTCGCGTAGGCACGCACGCACGCAGGCACGCACGCACGCCCGCACGCACGCACGCACGCACGCACGCACGCACGCACGCACGCACACGGTTCAGGCGAATCGGTTCGAGAACGGTGGTCGACAGCGTGCCCACGCTGTTCGTGGGACACCGGCGCGAAGTGGAGTGCGTTTGCCCCACGTCGGACGGCACGCGGCTCGTCACCTCCTGCATTTAAGGAGTCATTCACGTGTGGAACGCCGCCACCGGTGACAGGATCGCGACGTGAGGCGGCTGTGACGCTGGGTTCCCTCGCAACATGTATCGGGATTGGTTGAGAAATGCGGGAGCTGCGTAAATAGAGCAGGGATGGGATCGTAACAAATAGGATCTCTGTGTCAACTTGTCATTTCGATGCGGGTTTGCATAATTTGCTGTGAGATGCGCGCACTAGATGGGGGTGGGCGGGCGGGTCTGTTGGCTGTTGCTGTTGCGCTAGTCGCTCTGGTTGACTTTCGCTCGCTCGTGACTTTTTTTGTGAGTCTTGTGAAATGGTTTGTTGCGACTCTGTTTACTACACAACTGCTGCGCCACAAATACAACAGACGACAACACGACATCAAGCTGGAATAATAAGCAGTTCAGTAAAAGCAGACCTGAAACGCAAAAATTAAAACAATAAAAACAAGATAAATAATAAAAACTTATTAACATGGAAGTGCTATGAATGAAAGAACAGACGCAAACATTTCAAATAAACAAAATTAATATTGTTTCTAAAAGCCTTTGACGGAGAGACATGAGAAAAAGTGTCGCACCGAAATAACGAAGGCTTGGTGAACATGGTGAACATGGTGAACATGGTGAACATGGATCGGTTTTTCCCGTTTGATCTGCTTGCAGCGTTGAAAAAGACCGAAAGCGACTTTCTATGGGAGCGGCCGGCAGTGGCGTAGCCAAGGGGGGGGGGGGAAGGGGGGGAAGCTTCCCCCC
>JASAMY010002806.1:0-21251 GCA_030248085.1 Paralinhomoeus sp. GSCO2_6 | reverse complement strand
AGTGGCAACGGTCCATAGCCAATCACTCCTCATGCGGTAAAGGGTCTATCAGTTACCACAAAAAAACAGACCCTTTCTTGCGTAAAGCGCGCATGTACACAGTCACCGAACGTCGCGTAACAGCAGGCTTGGGTTCATTTTTTTTATAAGAAAATGTTTTCAAAAAGTACATTAAGGAAAAATTTGCAGGTGGCTGCAGAAAGAAGGTGAATATGCGACGCCAGTTTGTTAAAGTCCAGTTTGAAAAAGAAGGTATTCATTAAGGCACGCTTCATTGTGTAGGTATAGCCACCTACACAATGCAGCTGATCAACTTCAGTTTGAACAAGCCATCTATCTTCTATCTATCTATATTATAAAAGCACGTCGTGTGTCTGTCTGTGTGTCTGCAACGCAGCGCAGACAGTTGTGCTGGATGGATTGAGCTGAAATTTTGTATGAAGCTTCCGTGGGAAACTTCACCGTCATTTAAATGCCGGATTTGCGATAGCTACCGTAATCCGTGAGTTATGCAAATTGCGGATACGTGTTTGACCAAATTTGAGAATTCAGTGTCAATTCTGCTTGGGATATATGTAATCGACCGTGCTGATCACGAATATCACATTCGTTTTCCAGTGCGATACCGTAATCGTGAGATATGGCACATTGAATATGCAAATCGCAAATTGTTTATGTTGCCATTTGACCATGAAAAATAGCAAGAAAGTATGTAATCGACCATGCTGAGCATGCATCTGACATTCGTTTCTCAATCCACTACAGTAATAACAAGATATAGCAGTATTCTTTTCTGCAGTAGTAGGGCTGTTTGTGGTTCTGTCTACAACCAGTGCAGAGAGTTGTGCTGGATGGATTGAGCTGAAATTTTGTGTGAAGCTTGCTTGACACATTTTACCATCAAAATAAGAGTGGCACTACTGAAGCTACCGTAATCCGTGAGCTATGCAAATATAAATAAAACAGATGATAACACAGCACATTTATTGCGTGCTTCTGACTTATCAGAAGTGTTTAGAAAACAGTGCACAGACGTTACTATTCTGGAGGTCCTGGGATCAAACCTCTGCCACAAAAATACTTGTAACTTTTTTGTTTATAACTTTTTTTGTTTTGCAGGTGATTATGCTATGTATAAAAACTTCGAACTTTTTATTATTTTTTATTTTGTTTTGCAGGTGTTAATGCTCTAAAAACTTAACGCTCTAAAAAACGCACGCACGCACGCACGCGCGCACGCACGCGCGCACGCACACGCACAAGGACACGGACACGCGCACGCACGCACATGCACGCACAGGCACCATTGCACGCAAGCACGCACGCACGCACGCACGCACGCTCGCACGCAAGCACGCACACACGCACGCACGCACGCACATGCACGCACGCACGCACGCACGCACGCACGCACGCACGCACGCACGCACGCACGCACGCACATGCACGCACACACGCACGCACGCACTCACAAGGACACGCGTGCGAGGAAAGGTTTCTCAGATATTGCAAAAATCCCTGCCTATTCTCGCCCCAACCTGCCCACCCCCGTTGGTCGTTGAGCTACTCGACCTTTGGGGGCCTCTGGGCTGGGTAAACGATTTGCGGGCTCTCCCATTCCCTCCCGCCACCCACCCCCTGCATCGGTTCACCGTCTTTTTTGTGTGCGCGTTTTGTGCGTGTTTTGGATTGTTCGTGTTGGGTTGCATGAGCAAACCATTTTTGGACATACAACACATAGAAACGGACACACCGAAGAGCCGATTCTCTTCCCCCACAGCATCACCACAGAGACTGTAATATGAAAAAAAACTTCTGCAAATGAGTTTCAGTGCATGTCCCATGTCTCCAATCTACGTCGCGGGTGTGTTGATGAAATTTATTTAAAACAGAGTAGGTGTTACAAGCAATTCTTTAGCATTCATGCAAATGCGTTGGTTGACCTGCATTCCAACACTTTGCAGTTTCATCATTGCAGTGCTTCATGATTGTACAACTGAGTATTCTCAACATTGTTTTATTTCATGAGACAAATTGATGTTGAACCACTTTGGAGCAGTTTGCAAGCAGGAGTCCTGAGTTCGAAGCGGCTAGTATTACTAAAGCACAACGTTTGTCTGTCTGTCTGTCTGTCTGCAACGCAGCCTAGAGAGTTGTGCTGGATGGATTGAGCTGAAATTTTGTGTGTAGATTGCTTGGCATATTTCACCGTCAAAATAAGGGTGGCGTTACTGTAGCTACCGTAATCCTTGAGTTATGCAAATTTCGCGTACGTGTTTGATCGAATTTGAGAATTCAGTGTCAATTCTGCTTGGGATATATGTAATCGACCGTGCTGATCACGAATATCACATCTGTTTTCCAGTGCGATACCGTAATCGCGAGATACGACGCATTGAACATCCAAATTGCGTTTGATCGAATTTGAGAATTCAGTGTCAAATCTGCTTGGGATATATGTAATCGACCGTGGTGATCACGAATCTGGCATTCGTTTTCCAATCTGCTACAGTAATGACAAGATATAACATTATCCTTTTCTACAGTAGTATGACTGTTTGTGGGTTCCGTCGGCAATGCAGCTTGAGCTGAAATTTTGTACGAAGCTTGCTTGGCACATTTTTTACCATCAAAAATAAGAGCACTACTGAAGCTATCGTAATCCATGCGTTATGCAAATATAAATTATATGATAATACAGCACATTTTATGCGTGCTTCTGACTTATCAGAAGTGTTTAGAAAACAGGTCCGTACAGATCAATGGTGTAGTGGTTATGATGTCCGTTACTTTTCTGGAGGTCCTGGGATCAAACCCCTGCCATAAAAATACTTGCAACTTTTTTGTTTATAACTTTTTTGTTTTGCACGTTTTGCATGCTATAAAAACTTTGAACTTTTTATTATTTTTTTACTTTGTTTTACAGGTGTTAACGCTATAAAAACTTGTATTACACGCTCATGCACGCACGCACGCACGCACGCACGCACGCACGCACGCACGCACGCACGCACGCACGCACGCTCTCACGCACGCACGCACGCACGCACGCACGCACGCACGCACGCACTCACGCACGCACGCACGCACGCACGCACACACGCACGCACGCACGCACATGGGCACGGACACGCGCACGCACATGCACGCACGCACGCACGCACGCACGCACGCACGCACGCACGCACGCACGCACGCACGCACGCACGCACGCACGCATGCACGCACGCTCGCACGCACACGCATGCACATGCACATGGACACGTGCATGCACGCACGCGCACGCGCACGCTCGATCGCACGCACGCATGCACGCACGCATGCACGCACACACACACGGACGCACCGATGCACGCACGCGCACTCATGCACGCACGCACACACACACATGGACACGGACACGGACACGCGCGCACACGCACGCACGCACACACGCACGCACGCACGCACGCACGCACGAGTGGGCGCACGCACGCATGCGCGTGTATGTGTTAGCGTTTTAGTGGTGCGTTGTTTTAGTTTTTCTTGGCGTTGAGCACTGATCGTCGACGCATTAAACGTAATAAATGAAATATTGTGGTGCGTTTTGCCCGGTCCAATGGCCCAATGAACTTGGATTTCCCCGAAAAAGAAAACGGCTGAAAACAATTGATGCGTCCGCGTCCGCTGCCGCGTCCGATGAAAACTTTCTTAATTTTAGGCTTTGCTTAGGCTTAGTCCAGACTTTGCTTAGGCTTATGCCTTGGCTTTGATTTGGCTTAGGCTTATGCTTCGCTTAGGCTTAGGCTTCACTTATGTTTCGGACGCAGCGGACGCGGACGCAACAATTGTGCTTTGCCAAAAAAAGACGATGTAAGGAAGACACAAGCCCAAGCCCGCCGAAAACCGCCCGCCCACGGCGCGCAGGAATGGAATCGGAAGCGTCGGACCGCGATCCTAGCTTAGACCAGGGCCCGTATTCATAAACATAGTAAATACTAAATACTAGGGTAGTTGCAACTTCTTAATTTTGTTGTGTCTGCTCAGTGTAATGCAGCCTATGTCACCCTTTTCTCCAAATAAACTAATTTGCACATTTGCATCAGTGCCCGCTCTATATGTGTTGCTTGTAATTGTTGTAACAGTGTAAGATGTGGTGAACGTTGGTTTAAAGATGCTTTCAGAAGCTGGCATTTTGACTGACATGCTTGGGGATGTCTGCTTGCTGGGTCCACTTGCTGAGCTCGAAGAACTGCTCCTGCTGGATTTTGATTTTGGTCCAGCATGAGTGATGTTCTCTTCAAGTTTACTAAGCAGTACAGTTGGCTCTACTGTTGAATGTGATGAAGGGAATCTTTCCATGTTTTCAAAGTTCAATGGAGAATCTGGAGGAGGACATGTTGGAAGTGGTGGTGGTGGAAAACTGTCAGCTGTTGACCTTGTTGAAGATGTTTTGTACCTTGTGTCAGGTATTTCAATCACCTCTTCAGGTGCAGGAATCATACCATAGAACAAAACTTTTCTTAATCCGTGCTTTTTGTCTAGCCAAGAGTTACAGTGGAAATGGTAGTTTTTGTTCAGAAGACTGTCGAAAACATTGACAGTATCAAGGTGCCATGCTGAAGCCAGTCCCATATTGTCATGCCAAATTTCAAGCTTTTCAATGGCACCAATTGGATTCTGCCCATTAAAGCTAAACACATCACTGTGGCCTGATTCAAACTTGTTGCCTTTGCTCAAAGAATCTTGCAGTGGTAGATCTTCAGTTGCACCTTGGCTGCCATGCAGCTTGGCATGAACATTAGCATCGGTTCCAGATCCAGCTGTTGTTGCAGTTACAACTGTAATGGTAAAGTCAGTTGTCAGTTTCAGACCAGATTCCTTGCGCATTGTTTGTTTTGGGACTCCCAATGATATTTTTGGTTGAGCTTGCTTGTTAGGTTCAATATTTTGTGATGATGATGATGTGCTACTGCTGACACTTTCTCTAGTTGTTTTCTCATCTGGGAACTCCTGTGGTAACTGCTTTTCACTTTCACTGCTTGCAGTTCCAGGCAGAAGAATCTTCTTGAGCCCATGTTTCTTGTCCATCCAACCAGTGCAATAGAAATGATATTCCTTTTGAGATTTGCAGTCATAAACAATGAGCTTTTCTAACAACCAGGCAGTCCCATGAACTCCTGTTTCATCATGCCAAACTTCCACTTGGTAAATTTCTCCCAGGTCCTTTTGATATTTGAATTCAAATTTGTCAGCTTGACCAGGCTTAAATTTGTGGCTCCCAGAAACTGAGTTCTTCAGCTCCAATACATTACTGTGTGCTTGAGTGCCAAACAGTTTGATAAAAACATTGGCATCTGTCCCTGCCCCTTGCAAATTGCTAGTCAACACAGTAACATTGTAGGTTGATCTCAGTTCAAACTGATGTTTATGTCTTGGCATGATGGGTTCATACTTTTGATGAACTGGTTGCATTGATACTCTTGCTGAACCATCTGCTGTCTGGGATTTTGTTGGTGTTTGAACAGCCTGTCTGAGAGTTCTTTTCAAGCCATGTTGCTTGTCAAGCCACTCATTGCATGGAAACCGATACCTCTTCTTTGCACGGCTGTCATAGACAATCACACTACTAAGGCACCATGATGAAGCCAAACCCTTATCATCATGCCAGATTTCAAGCGTTTCTATATCACCAATGCATGGCTCAGACACAAATTTGAACTCATCAGTGGCACCTGTTTCAAACTTGTTGCCACGAAACATTGACTTGTGCAAGTAAAATTCTTTGGAAGTACCTTTGGTGCCATGTAATTTTGCATACACATTTGCATCTGTTCCTGAACCTGACTTTGAGCATGTAATTGTAGTAATCAAAAAATCAGTGATTGTGGTCAGCTTTGGAACTGATCTTTCTTCTTGTTTCATTGTCTCTTTTGGTGGCTCAGGGGTTGAACGTTCAGATGAAGATGAATCCTTCGGCACTTCATGTTTAATAATGACCTTGCGCTGCTCTGGTGCTATCTTTGAAGCATACTGATCGACTGCATCTTCTAGTTGTAATACTTGTGGTTTTGATGGGGTCCCTTCAAGTAAGATGCGTTTCAGACCATGTTTCTTGTCTAGCCAATCATTGCAGTAGAAACTGTATTCTTGCTGTGCTAGGCTGTCATGAACAGTCACACTATCCAGACACCATGCTGAACTTAAAAAACCTTTGTTGTCATGCCACACTTCAATTTTTCTAATTTTCCCAACTGGCTTTTGTTGTACAAACAAAAATTGATCTGCAGAAGCAGTCTCAAACTTGTTTCCCCCTGCAACTGACTCATGCAGGTAATATTCTTCTGATTCAGCTGCCTCACCAATTAGTTTGCAGTAAACATTTGCATCTGTCCCAGAACCAGACTCCTTGCAAGTTCTAACTGTAATGGTGTAGTTAGTTGGATTTTCAGTGGTTGCCTCTTCATAAGCTGGTTCATTTGCAGGTATGGGCAATGGTCTCTCTGCTGGTCTTGACACACTTGGTTTCTTCAAAATGTCAGGGATTTGAGAAATGTTTGGCAGCAGCATTTTGACCATTCCATGTTTTTTGTCTAACCAATCTTGACATTGAAACATGTACTCTTGATTTGCTAGGCTATCCTTTACTCTTACACTGCCAAGGAACCATGAAGAACCAAACAGGCCTGTGCCATCATGCCTTATCTGAATCTTTTCAATTGAACCAACTGATTCTTGGTCAAAAAACTCGAATGTGTCTGTACATCCTGTCTCAAACTTGTTTCCTCCTTCAGTAGATTTGTGAAGGAAAAGTTCTGTTGATGTTTTCTCACTACCAATTAATGTGACAAATACATTTGCATCAGTGCCAGATCCAGACTTTGAACCAGTTATTGTTGTAATGGTAAACAATGTTGTTGGCTCTTGTTGCACTGTGTGTGTCCTCGGTGGCTCTTGTTTGTCAGCTTTCTTTTTATCCTGCATTTCTGCATCAGATTCATCTGAATGTGAACTAGATGAACTTGATCTTTTGTTTGTCGCACTTTCAGCTGCTCCATACTTTATTCTACTTGGTTTGGCTTGTTTCTGTTTTTCTCCTTCTGTTAATTCTTTTATAAGACCATGCTTTTTATCCAACCAGTCATTGCAGTAGAACTGGTATTCATGTCCTGCAAGGCTGTCATGAACTGTGACAGTGCTGAGGCACCAGGATGCACCCAATAGTCCTTTATTATCATGCCGAATTTCCAGCTTGTGTATAATTCCAACTTGATGTTGCTTCTCAAAGTAGAACTGGTCTACAGATCCTGTTTCAAATTTGTTGCCACCAGCAATGGACTTGTGCAGGTATAACTCTTGTGATTCTCCCTTGTGACCAATTAGTTTAGTGTATACATTTGCATCAGTTCCAGACCCTGACTCTGAAGAAGTTGTTACAGTGATGGTATAGTTTGTCAGCTGCTCACTTGGTGTTTGTTTCAATGCTGGAGTCAGTTTTGTTCGATTCAGTTCATCACATTTCTTGTGCTCATCAGAGGATTCAGAACTTGATGAACTGGTTTGCTGTTTGTCAAAGGAACTTTTTGGTAGATGAGGCAGTGGTGGTGATGGTGGTGGACTTTTATTCTCAGCATGTGAATCTTCTGGGACAGATGATTCCTTGGGCTGATCTTCTGGACTCCATCCTTCAGTTAGTACCCTCTTCAGAGAATGCTCCTTGTCAAGCCAGTCATTGCAGTAAAAACGATATTCTCGAGTTGCAAAACTGTCATGGACAACTACACTGCTGAGGCACCAAGAGGCACCAAACAGTCCTTTGTTGTCATGCCAAATTTCCAGCTTTTCAATGTGGCCTAGTGGCTTCTGATGTTCAAAATAAAATTGATCTTCACTGCCACTTTCAAATTTGTTGCCACCTTTTAGTGAGTTGTGCAAATAAAACTCTTGAGACTCAGCTTGGGTACCAATCAGTTTGCAGTAAACATTTGCATCTGTGCCTGAACCAGATTCTTTACAAGTTCTAACAGTTATTGTGTAGTTTGTGGTTGGCTGCACTGGAATGGTCTTTTGTGGAAGGTGTTTGTCATCTGGGTGTGGTGCTGGTGACCCAGCTCTACTTGACAGTGAGCTAACTGAATGCGAGGTCCCCTCTTGATTTCCTTTGGCTGGAAGGTGCTCAATTGGTGAAGGAAGGTGAATGGCTGCTTTTGAGGATTCACTGTCACTGCTTGAATTCGATTCTGCATGTGGTGCTGCTTGTTTTGGTTGTTTGTCTTCTTGTTCATGTGAACGCTGTGGCTCTATATCTGGCAGAAGAACCTTTTTCAAACCATGCTTCTTGTCCAACCATTCATTGCAGCAGAAGTTGTAATCCCTGTCCAGCAGACTGTCATACACTTGGACCTTTTGAAGGCACCATGCTGACCCCAGAATGCCTTTGTCATCATGCCAAATCTCTAGTTCTTTAATCTCACCAATTGATTTCTGGCTTTCAAACTTGAATGCATCAACACCGCCAGCTTCAAACTTGTTGCCTCCAGCAATTGAGGTATGCAAGTAGAATTCTGCAGTTTGACTTCGGTTGCCTCTCATTAAAACATACACATTTGCATCTGTTCCAGAACCAATTTCTTTGCAGGTTGTCACGGTAATAATAAAGTCAGTTGTAGGTTCCAGTGGCACAGGTGATGCAGTTGACCGTTTTGGTTTTGGTAGTGTTGGTGGAGGAATCTTAGCCTGCTGAGTTGATGTGGACTGAATTTTATCTGAGCTTTCACTACCTTCACTAGGTTCTGACTTTGGTAGGGGATAGAGTGTTCTTCTCAGCCCACGTTTTGTATCTAGCCACTCATTGCAGTGGAATGTGTGTTCTGTGCCTGCAAGGCTATCATTAATAATGACTTGACTCAAGCACCATGCTGATCCAAGCAAGCCTTTATTGTCATGCCATATTTCAATTGCTTTTATCTCCCCAACAGGCTGCTGTTCAACAAATCTGAACATGTCAATGCTTCCCTTTTCAAACTTGTTCTTGTTTTCCAGTGAAGTTTTTAAGTGAAGATCTGGAGTTGTGTCACTACTTCCTTGTATTTTCACAAACACATTCGCATCAGTGCCTGAACCAGACTCTCTGCAGGTTGCAACAGTAATAGTGTATGTTGTCATTGGAGATGTTGGTGTGGTTGCCATGTCTTGTTTGTGTTGTGTTTCTTCATTGTCAGAAGAGCTTGCTGAACTTACTGGTGACTTTGACTTTTGTTTGTCTATTGACTTTGGCGGAATTGGGTCATTGTTTTCATGAACATACAGTGTCTTGGTGAGTCCTTGCTTCTTGCTCAGCCATTCATTGCAATGAAACATGTACTCCTTGTCTGAGAGCTCATCATGAATGTTAACACTTTGCAGCAACCAGTCAGATCCAATCAATCCTTTGTTGTCATGCCAAATTTCAATGGATTTCAAGTCCCCAAGATACGCAACTCGATTGAACTTAAATGTGTCAGTAGAGCCAGCTTCAAACTTGTTTCCATTGTTTGTCGCGTGAGTTAATGGTAGCTCATCACCAATCCCGTACTGCCCAGTCAGTCTTATAAAGACATTTGCATCTGTTCCAGCTCCTGTATTGTCTGATGTGGTAACATTGACCACATAGTTTGTATAAGCAGGCTCTGCTTCTGCAGAAAGTGACTGTTCAATTCCGTGTTCCTTGTCCAGCCAGTTTTTGCAAGGGAAATAGTATTCCTTGCCTGTATGCTCATCTTGCACTGTGACACTGTCCAACTGCCATGCTGGTGCCAGGCCAGTGTTGTCATGGAAAATCGAAACTTGCAAAACGTCACCAACACTCTTGATATCTTTAATGGCAAATTCGTCAATTTGACCTCGCTCAAACAGGTTGCATTTGGACGGAACTGTCGTTGTGAGTTTGTTGAGTTCCAGAGGAATTGTCACTCCTGCTGATCCCATCAACCGTATGCCAATGTTGGCGTCAGTGCCACTGTTGGAGCCATGGCTCGTTCTTGTCCGTATGATGTAGGTTGTGAGCTGGCTTTTTGTGGCTGGAGGTTGTGCATCAGCAGGCACGTCAGCTGTCTTTGTCTCATTGACACTTGACTGAGAACTCTTGGAGCGAGATCGTTGTTTTGTTTTCGAGGGCTTTTTTCTCTTCTCTCTGTCGGATGAGGATGATCTGCTGGAGGAGCTGCTGCTCGACGAGCTTCTTGACCTGCCCGTCATGTTGGTGCTGCTCCCTTGGTGGACAACGAACCGGGTGAGGCCGTCGTCGTCACCAGCACCACTGTTGAAGCTGACGAGGAGGTTGTCGTTGAGAAGCACCAAGGGACTGGGTGTCCGAAGCTCTTCAGAAGACTGGGGACGCGACGATGTTGATGCCTCACTGTAAAATGAGTCCGTGAGCAGAGACGCTCGGTTGAGTGGCAGCTGGGTCTGTCGCTGATGATTCGTGAACAGGCTGCCACAGAATAGAGGCGAGCGGTGCACCTGAAAAATATCGACGTCTTTTCTTAGGAACTTCAAAGTATCTGTAGCCAGGCCTACGTAAACTTGATACTGCGCAAGCGCACGCCTAACGCTGTACACGGCAAACACGTCTAGCTGGGCGAGGGGGGGGGCTTCGAGCATCGTGACAGCGCACGCTTAAGGCATGCGACGCCGTCTAGCTAGCTAGTGCGAGAGAGCGGTCTGATAAACTCGGCCGCTCTGTTGATAAGCTGCGCGCATCCGCCGCGAGAATTGTCAACGCCCACCGCATTCCTGGCTTGTTGAACGCCGCTTCCAAGTAAGCATGCGCGCGTTTGACAGGTACGGTGGGGTTGGGGGGGGGGGGGGGGCTGGCTAAAGTCGCAAAGGCAACAACACCACAGAAAGCACACAACGGACGGCCGAGCGGGCACAGACGGGCTGGGGGGGGGGGGAAAAAAAAAACGGACGGCCGAGCGGGCACAGACGTACGGGAAGAGGGGGGGGGGGCGTTCGTTCGCTGGCGGCCCGTCACTGCTGCTTTGCGTTGACGCCGCTGCGCCGCGGACTATACTTTCACTGCCGATCATCCCACCTGCATTTTTTTAGAACAGGCCAGGCGACGGCGGCTGGCTGCGTTGGCTCCTATTGTTGTTTACCGAGCCAAACGCTGTACGCGCACGCACAGGCACCGTACGTACAATCCACAATCGATTTTTGCATGCATGCCTACCCCTGGCGGAAAATAAGATGGCGCTCGTACTGCCTGCGGTACGCGCGCGCGCGCGCTCATTGTTTGAACTGTGCGCGTGCTGCTGCGTTCTTCCCTATGTATCAGGCAAGCAGCAGAGCGCGACAGACTTTGAGGAGGACACCGACGGAAGCACGAGAAAGGTGTGTGTAGTATTATTATGGTAATGCACGTTGTCGGTACGCGTTGTCGTCGAGCACGCACCCTATATGTAGGTATGCATGCATTGCCGCTTTCCTGCGTGCGTTGTACTACCTACACGCACGTACAACAAACATGCAGTGGTACATGTGTAGTACATTAGGTAGTACCTGCAGTGAAGACTGCGCATCGCTGGCTGCGGCTCTGTTGTTGAGGAGCAGCTGCTGCTGAATCCTCGAGCCGGCGGAGCGGCCGCTGCTGCTGTGCGGCGAGTAGAGGTCGTCCGTGTCCTCCTCCGTGATCGTGTCCAGGTAGTCGGGCAGGGGGCCCTGCGACTGCGCCGCCGGCACCTCGTCCGACAGGTCTGAGTCGTCGTCCTGGTCGTCGATTTCGTCCTCCTCGATGAAGATACCCCGGTTGCCGGCCAGCAGCTCCGCGCCGTCCCCGTCGCCGTCGCTGCTGTCGGAGTCGTCGTCGCAGCGCTGCAGCGCGTCGGTCGACACCGACACGAAGGACTCCATCGCGTCGGCGCCGTCTGAACGCGCGTAGTAGCGCAACGGGTACATCCTCTGGCCGAGCGGGCGGGCGGGGGCGGTCGTCACTGTCACTGTCAGTCCCTCTGAGCTGAGGGAGTGCAATGTAACCGAGTTGAGGGGGGGGGGGGGGCACGGGCGACAAAGGCCCGACGGGCGCCCGCCCACGTCTACCGCGCGACTGCTGACCTGAGAGAAGGGCGTATAAGCGTCCTTAGCGCCTAAACGCGGCGCGCGCCCTCGTGCGCCGCGTTTGCACAGGACAGGAGAAAGCCAGGGCAGACGGCGTCGCGATTTGCCAGCGCCAGGCGATAATCTCCATCCCCCACTTCAGTTCGGTTCCAAAAGAATACAAGGACAAGCTGTCGCAAAAAGAGCGAGCTACATAACATACAGCACCAACCGGCGGCGCGTTGTCTCAACCGCAGTACGTGGAAGGTTGACTGAGCGTGGCGCCATTACTCTGAGCGCGCGGAAATTACGCGCTGAATTGATTAGGGAGCGGCAGCATGACTCAGCAGACGCGTTGTCGCCTAGTATAGGTACAGCCGGGCACGCCAGGCGGGCAGTCGCTCGCTCGCTCGCTTGAACAATATGCTGAATCAGCTGGCCACAGGCCACATCAGCTTGTCAGACGCAGCGACGAGCGTGCACATGGGGGCTGGTTAGGTAGGGGAGAGGCGAGAAAGCGCCGACGCAAACCTGGCTCTTTGCTCGGCTCGCTGTCGGCGACACCACAGCCATCATTATCGTCGTCTGCCGCTTAATCGGCAGTCGAGTAGTGCAGCAGCTGCACCAGGGGCAGCGCGACGCTGCTCCTGCGCACGACCTTCATGCCGTCGTCGTCGTCGTCGCCGCCGGCCAGCTGCGGTCGTCGCTTGCGACGGCGCGCCCGCTGGATGAGCAGTCTCGTCTCGCGCTCCTGCTCGTCGAGGGCCGCGGTCACGGCCCGCACGGGCGCGCTGTTCAGCGCCAGGTACTGCACGGCCAGCACGAAGGCCAGCAGTGCGCTCAGGGCGGCCGTCACGAGGCGCTGGAGCGTCGAGCCGCCCGTCGGCAGGCCGCTCGAGACGGCCGGGGCGACCGACGACGACCCTTCCGCCGCAGCAGCCGCCGCCGCCTCCTTAGCGACCGCCGCAGCCGGCCTTGGCTGAAGCTCGCCCGCGGCTGCCGGCCTCTTCATCTGGCCGCCAGCTCCGCCGCCGGCGCTCGATTGTCGACGTCGCGCGACGATGATCCTGCAACCGGAGGGGGGCATTGTTCTCATTCGGACGCACGCGCGCTCGCGCTCCCGCTTTCCAAGGTCGAGCGAGCCAGAGCGACCGCGCAATCCCGGAAGGTCGCGCTCGATAAAAATCGACTCTGCTCCTCTGCTCGAGCGGCCTATATTTGCGGAACATCGCACCTATAGCCTAAGAGTCGAGCAAGTCGAACGTCTAAGCCGTCGTCCCTACATGTGTGCGCAAGTGAAGAGAGCGAAGACGACGGCAGCACGGCAACCTACAAATTTGCGTCGCGCCCTAGGACGAGACAGCCATTCACAGTTCCGTCTATGTAGCCTCGCGTGTTTGTACATCTCCAAAAGCTATGGGTGACCTCGGTTTCGCGGCTTCCACTACACTCACTCTGACAGCCTGCGCAGCTCCAGCTATAGGATGGCAGAAGCGTGGACGGCGGGCCGCACCGCATCAATTATGCCAGCGCGCATCGACGACGACGCAATATCGCGACGAAGCTGTCTGCTCTGCCGGCGGCAGATTCACCTGTTGTTTGCCTTGATCCCTCGACAGCCTCCATCCACAGTCTCCACGCTAGTCCCCCATATTCACGCTCATACACTCATAACACCGCACATGCGGCACTGGCTGGTGGTTTTTCCTTCAGTCACAAGGCTTTTTACGACGCGCTGATGTGAGGAGGCGAAAAGCGCGTCGGCTGCGGGCTTCCGCCCAGGCCACTCGGCCTTTCAACGTAATTGACGCCCGCGTTCCGGCCGTGATTCGCATTAGTCGCTCGCGTGTCTCTTCTCAACGACAACTTTTTTTGGGAAGGGCAAAAAGAGTAAAAAAATGCCGCTCACCCACCCACCTCTGGTAGGCGTGGAGCTTCTTCCGTAGCGGGCTCCGCATCAAACCCAACGCGCTGGAATGTCTGCTGAAAAGCGGAACGATGTCCATTTTTTTTTCAGCTATGAGAAAGGCAAAGAGCCGATAGCACCTAGCGGCAGGCACGAGTCGCTTCATGGCAATCCAATTATTTTTTCTTGAAGAAACCAATCTTGAAGAAACCGTTAGCGTTGCGGTTCACAGTTTTTGCCCACGCTTCGCGAAGTGGGCAAGCGATGCATATGGTTTAGGCCAGCACAGTCGAAGTACGCAGTTTTCTTCGAAGAGCGGGGCGATAAAAGGAGACGGGAGACTTGAAAATGTACACAACAGACGCAACGCGGTGTGATAACCTACTGTGTACACTGGGTTATGTGTACCTATATGTAGGTATACACACAACGTTGTTGGGACCCAACTGTTGATCCAACAAATGTAAATTTGCCAAAGATCGCGCGCAAGTTCGCGCCGCGCCGCCTCTCTCACCTGTGCGATTCATCGGAAGATTAAACGGCATCAAAACAAGGCGATGCACGTATATTGCCAAGCGGTGTCACCAAAAAGTCAAAAGACTTTTTTTTTAGAAAAGCTACTTATTTAACACTTCTTATCTAGGAATTTAAAAAACGATTTTAACGAAGACCAAAAAGTATATTACCAAGATGTCACCAAAAAGTCAAAAGACTTTGATAATTACTAAATTTTTTTGAAACGCACAGCGACCAGACAGGGAGAGGGGGGCCCCCCCCTGTCAAGGGGGGGGGGGGGGGGGAGGGGAGAGGGGGGAGGGGGGGCTTTTTTTTTTGTTGTTTTTGTTTTGATTTAGTGGGTAAAGGGGAATATGTGACTACCTTATTCAGCTTAAAAGCAAACCATGGTATGGAGCAATACGAAAGCAATTTGAAAAAAGATTGTATAAGAGCCTTAGTGGAGCTTTTTGAAAAACTATGTCCAAAGGAAGCAGCATACAATGGTATTAACCCATTTCTTTTTTATATTATGCGTTTTTTTAGCGAGCGCCTTATGGTTTGTTGTTTTTTTTATGTGGACAATTAGGATAACAGCATGAGATAATTGATTGATGCATGGTGTAAAGTCTACCGACTTCATTTCCGTGGGGGGGGGGTGGGGTGGTAAACCCTATAATTGCCCCCTTAAAATTAGCCCCTCCCCCCCTTATGTCAATACAAAGTAGTTGTTGGGGGGGGGGGGGGGGGGGGGGGGGGGGGGGGGGCAACCCCCCCCCCATAATAATACACCCTCCCAAGACCACTTTGAGTTAATAAGCCCCCCTATAATTACACCCCCACCCTAAATGGTACCATCGTCTGAAAGGCACATGTTTCCATGTCTGGGTGTATGTATGGTCGCGTATGTGTGTGTATGTACACGTATGTGCATGTGAAACTGTGTGAGAGTGTGTTAGAGTGTACCAACGTGTGTGCACAGCGCCTTTTTCCGTTCAAAATCGCCTCCACGCGCCTTTTCCCCACACATCTTTCCACTCATCGACACTTCCAGTTTAATTAGCCCCCCTATAATTAGCCCCCCCCCTATAATTATACACCCTCCTAGAGCTCGAACGAAAAAATTAGCCCCCGGGGGGCTAATTTGCAATTTCTGCAATTTGCAATTTGCAATTTGCAAAGGCTAATCATTGAAATTGCAGCACAAAATAGAGCAATGCCATCATTTGAACGACGATCCGAATGAAATATCAAGCACACTTATGCGAGGACTGCTTTCAGAGGTAACTCAGACAGCAAATCGTATAGTTTAAGTTTATAGTAAAAATGCTTTTTTAAGTGTGTTATTAAAAAGTGTTAAAGAAGTATTTGTATAACTTATGTAACTTATCGTTTTTAATTAAAAAAGTCAAAGGACTTATTTAACAGTTTTTAACACTAAAAAGGTATTTCTCACACATACATTTTAAACACTTTTTTGTTTTTTTTAATTGTACTTAAAAAAAGTATTTTGACGTTATTTATTTTTTACTTTTTGTTTTTGGTGACATCGCTAATATTACCACAATGCTCAATGCGTGGCACACGCCATATACCGTAAATCCTCCAATAGTGACCCCGGGGCACTATTTTTTCAATCTCTCCTTACCCGGGGGCACTATTGGAGGGGGGGGGGGCACTATATGAGGGGGGGGGGGGCTTCTATTATTTCAACCTAAAAATTTTGAATGGTAATGCTAGTTTCACTGTCAAAATTGTCGACTTTTCAGTGATTTTGGTCACTTTTGCACATTTATTGGTTGATTTACCGTTAATAGTTGCTGAAACGTACTATTATTGGTTAGTAGTAGTGTGTATACACGACATAAATGTACCTACCACTTGCCCATAAAAGGCACATGGCACAACATACCCCTTACCCCCGGGGGCACTATTGGAGGGGGGGCTCTATTATTTCAACCTTGCCATACCCGGGGGCACTATTGGAGGGGGGGGGCTGTATTAGAGGATTTACGGTAAAACGTGCAATGGCGCGATCACCGAATGTGAACAACTGCGTACCAAGTGCACATCGGTAGCTCGCTTAAGGCTGATTCACAATTAACGGTCTTCCCATCGGTCTCGGTCTCGGTCTCGGTCTCGGTCTTCCCATGCCAAACAGAAAAGACCGAGACCGAGACAGAGACAGAGACCGATGGGAAGACCGTTAATTGTGAATCAGCCTTTAGACTGTGCACGCACACACGCCTACAAGGCAGTGCAATGCAGCAGTGTGAGCAGTGCAGAAGCTGAGGCTTGTCAATTCACGCTTTGCCGCTTCGAGGCATGCTTCCTCGAGCAGAAACCTATCATTTTGGGAGACTCCGCTTGACACCCGCGCCCGCCCGCTACAGTACTCCTGAGGCAGTTGAATGAAGCAAAACCGGACTCGGCCTCACCACGGAGCAGCATGAATTGACGGGTCACCCTTGACCAGTCATCCCTGGTCAAGGGGAGGGTCACTCACTCACTCACTGAGTACAGTACATCTCGGGTTGTGACAAGCGCTGCTTCTCGACAGAATGCCACCTTGGTTCAAACCAGATTGGATCCTTTGCTCGACTATGCATATATATATATTGTACACCTAACACCTTTGGAACGAAATTGTTGGTGCCTTCATTAGTTAGAATCGTTTTGGCGCTGGACAGTTCGGCGCCCGACGCCTGTGTCACAGCGCATACCTACTTTTCAGGCAGAGAAAAGCCCACGTTGACTGGCCCACCAGGTGCACTGTGTGTTCATAGGTACATGTAACTCGGTGTGCGTTCAACGTCCCAGCGTTTGTTGAACGCATCGCTGGCGAAAAGATCACATCGCTAGAAGAGTATGGCCGAGTCCCAGCAGTGACAGGTGCCGCATCTCTGCAGGATGCCGCACTGGCTCTCGACGCCGCACGCCTCCGCCCGACCGCTTTCCGCGACGCAGCTCGGGAAGGTGGTCGCGACAACGTCTGCGGGGCTCGTCGAGAACTTCGTTCCAATCGTGGCGGCGTCCGACGACTCGATTATGACCCCCGTCTCAAAGGTGCAGCGTTCCGAGCCGACGCCGCGACAGTCCACCATTTCGGACGAGACGAAGCAGGGGACGGCCGCGAAGCGACTCCCAGAGACCGGCTGGCCGCCTCCGACGCACACCCCCGGCAGGCACACTCGCCCGAGAGCGCACGAGCGCGCGTCCGGAGAAGCGGCGCCGCAGAACTGAGTGAGTGGCAACGCAGAGAGTTTTGACAATTTTTCATAAATTCCAGAAAAAAATTCTCACGGTTTGTCGACCGCTCTCCGTTCTGCAGATGGGCGCGCAGGTGGCCACGGATGCTGCGCCTCCGCAGTCTGGGGCCGAGACGCAGGACGCCCCGTGCGCGCATCGACGACACACGCAGCGGCCCTCGAAGCAGCGGCCGCCGGGCCCGCAAGCGATGTGCGTCGCGCAAGCGGTCCTCTCGCTGCACGAGCATCGACAGCGTCCCAGCTGACTCGGTCCCGACACCAGCAGGTCTGGATCGCAGACTCCGTCCTCTGGCGTCGGGCCGCAGTCGGTTGAGTTGACGAAGCAAGTCAACTGCTCTTGGCAATCCTCTAAAATTCGGACACTGTACCAAATATAATTCATTCGGACTCTGCGCAATGAATCCGGTTCAAGTGCGAACCTTGAAGACTCGCAAGGGCCGTAGTGGCCTCGGGCACTTCGCTGGCGGTCAGGGCCGCCTCTTCGTCGACTACTAAAGGCATTACTGCGGTCGATTCTGCGCACCGGCAGCTGGCGTTCTCGCAACGCCCTCCGGGGCCGCAATTGGCGTCCGTGAGACAGCCCCGGGAGTTTGGCTCGCAGGAACAGCGGCAGAGGCCCTCGAAGGAAACGAACGGCATGAGAGAGGCGTCGCAGACCCCGTCGGGCCCGCAGTCGCTCGTCTCGGTAGTGCAAGTCATTCCCTCCTGGCAGAATGCGTCTTGACCGCTGTCTGAGGTAGCCTCATCCGTTGCTCTTGCAGTTTCGGTACTGGTTTTCTGAGAATCAGTGGGTTCTGACTGCGTCTCGGTGCTGTCTGTCCCCAGCGTCGGAGCTGGCGGTGTAAACAATAGATTAAACACAGTCGTTCTTGCAGTTGTGCTCGTCAGAGAGAGCATTGACATTCGCGTTGTGGTTGTTGTGGCTGTTGTAGTGGTGCTCGTTGTCGACGGGATTTCGGGCACCGGCGGTTTGGGCGGCGGCACGCAGGAGCAGAGGCCGCACTTGTGGCCCAGCTCGCACTGGTCCCTGTCCAGGCCGCAGCCCACGACAAAACCTGATGCGGACACGCAGCTTGGAAAAGTCGACGAGTAGAGACTGGCGACGCAGCTGCTGCTCCCGTCCCGAGAGGGCGATCGGCCGACCTCGTCCGCCATCCTCGACTCCAGACAGAGGCCGGGCTATCATGGACGACACTGCTTCGCGAATTGCCGAGACGATCTGGTTGCAACCGACCGCCTGAGAGCAGATGCCTTCGCCGACTCCGGCGCAGTCTTCTGCCTCGGTGGAGGGCGAGCACGATTTGGCGGTGAAGAAGCCGTCCGGTGTCATCAGACCACCGCCGACGCAGGCGCCGCTCAGACACCGTCGTCCGAGCTTGCAGCTCGCGACGCCGTTGCATTTCTGCAGCGGGTCACCGCGCCGCACGGCACGCATGAACCAAGCGTTGAGAAAAACGCACCAAAATAATTCCGTTGTGAGCTCTACAGCGGGGCGTGCAGGTGACGGAGCCGACTTCGCCGCAGTCGGCGTGCACGGAGCAGCTCTTGCCGAAGCGGCACCGACATTGGCAACGGCCAGAGACGCAGACGCCGCCAGGGCCGCAACCGCCGCTGTCGTCTTCTTCGACACACTCCTTGTCCTACATATACAACCGCAAATTTTTTTCAATGCGTGGCGAATTCCGTCAAGAAGTTCAACCTTGACGCAGGAACAGCGACAGACGCCGCGGCCGTCCGATCGCTCGCCGACGTCGCAAACTCCGCCATCGTCCGTCGTCAGCTCGCCGCAGTTGTGTGCTCCCGCGATGCAAGCGGCGCCCTCTTGGCAGGCTGCCAGCAAAAAATTCATCGGTAACGCTAATAGGGGTACTAGGTCAAGCAAGGGAACCAACGCGTGACTGGCTTGCAAATATCCGCATCTTCGTCGAGTACGTGATTCACGGGGCAGACGCACTCGTGCCGACCAGGGCCAAGGTATCTGCAGACCTTGTCTTGCCGACAAACGTCGATTCCAAGACTGCACGGATCGATGGCTGCAAGCGATGAAGGTGAGTTCGGGCAGCACATGGCCTAGTGGTAGAGAATCGGCCTATTGTGCGCACGGTTCTGGGTTCGATTCTTGATGGATCCACTAGATCGAGGACTTCCCTTTCGATGGATTTTCTCGTGCCATCGCTGCCCTAGATTACAGATGGCGTTCTTCCGATCTTTGGATAATTTTGCGGCTCTGGACGGGAAGGCGTCATGGAGATGGGTATGCTACATACATATATGGCCATTGACGGCCTCCTAGCGTTGCCCCTAATCCAACCAACAAGGTGAGTTCATTATTCATCAGGTTTAAACAATCTCATTCATTCATCTGCACCTTGACACCTGTCGCCCACGGCGACGTGTCCCTCTGGACAGGCGCACTCGTGCTGTCCGGGACCCTTGAAAAAGCAGACCTGGTCTTGCCGACACGGATAGTCCTGCTCTTCGCATGGATTCACAGCTGTTGGTTAGAGCGTCACACTGTAGTCATCGAGAACGAAAATTGGGCATTTTGGATCACCTGAACACTCGAGTTCTGGACGGTCGGCTTCGATAGGTCGCCACTGGTAGCCTTTCTCGCAGAGGCAGAGTCCGTCGTCGGCGCAGAATCCGCGCGGCGGACAGTCGGACGCCGTCGCGCATTCCAGGCTCTCTGAACCACTCAATTCTCTCGCTGGCGCACGGACCACAACTCGACGGCCCAAGAACAGAATCGCCAGAGCAAAGATGCTCGTTGATCTGCAGGGATGGCGCCTGGCAGATGCAGACGTAGCCCTCATCGCCCAGTGGTCCCTCTTTGTCCACGCAGAGCGAGTGCTCGCCGCAGCGAGTCTCGACCGATGCGCAGGCACTCTTCGTCGTCACGTTCCCATCAATCGGAGTCGTAGTCGTAAGCTTTGTGGAAGCTCCACCACCATCGTCGGTTGAAACTCCGACGCGCGGAGCTTCCGTCTTGTTGGAGGTTGACAAGGGTTCTGTTGTCATCAATGCGGAGGGCGTCGGAAGGGAGAGATTGCCCTGCTTGCCACTTTTAGGAGAAGCGTTGGATGGAGCGAGTGTGATCTGCTTGCCATCGCCACTGCCGACAATCCCATTTCCAGCGGCGCCGCCGCCATTTCTATATCGGTCGGAATGTCCTTCAAAACGGCTGTCTTGGCGACACAGGCAGCCGCAATCTAGAAATGACTTTTTCAGTTTGCATTTCACAGTTCTACTTCCAAAGAAAATTCAACTCACCAATACTGACGTAACTGGCGGGTCCGCCGAAGCAGGCGACGGCTGCGTTTACTTTGAGCAACGCGAGAAATACTCTCGAGACCCGCTGCATCGTTGGGAACATTTGGCCTGGCTCTGCCGGACGACACAGAGAGAGCGCCAGCGATATTGGCCACGTTCAAGCGGCCGCGCGATGGAGGTCACGGTGGCGCCGGTCACGTCACAAAGCGCTAACCCCGCGCCAACGGTTATTCACTTCCAAGATGCAGAAGAGATTG